>JANKOD010000002.1:20142700-20155525 GCA_026284645.1 Erythroxylum acuminatum
GACTTTTGAAGAACTCTCAACAAAAACTTTTCATTACTCTGTTTGGATATCAAACCTTCCCTTGCTCTCACTCTCAAATTCAGAAACCAACCTCACCTCTTTGAAAAATACATCTGTGCATTCAGTTCATTGTTAACTACAGAAACAAATGGAGCAATCGATGACTAGTGGAAGAATTGTTGATTTTGAATATTTGAAGCAGGATCATATGGGTATCGAACCGGAGATTGTGGCAGCCGAATGGAGGAACTTCTTCTAACTTCATGAAATAGTTTACATGAATGAAGTGTATGACTTCTGGAAGAACGTGAAGGTAGTGGAAGATACTCTAGTATCAGTAGTGGATAGATTGTCGGTGATAATCACACTAAAATTGATTGAGAAGGCTACTGAGTGTCCATGTGTTGGAGAGAAGCTTGCTCATAAGACTAAATGGGTGACTCAAGCTAGCGTGAAGGAGTCTTAGATTAATTGACAACTCTATGGAAGTAATAACCCAAAGGAGAAGAAGGCCTCAAGTCTCGTGCCAAAGGCTAGGGTTCTACACTCACTACTCTTTCACTGTGTTCTACAAAGAACAAGATTGAGGAATCTGGTGATGACGTTAGATGAGCAGTGCTTATTTCATCTGCTCAATCGCCAGCCCATAGATCTACCATTTCTTATCTTTCATTACATGGTAAAATCAAAGAAAGACTCGATAGCCCTACCATATGGGATGATGCTGACAAGAATCTTCAGAGATTCTAGAATTCACCTGGAAAGAGGAAACAGGATGAAGCTGAGTATCAAAAGCGTCATCAACTCGTCAACTATTAGTAGAATGGGCTTGAAGAATCTGGAAAGAGAAGAAACAGATTATAAGACGATAGCAAGGATTGAGGGGGAGCGTACTAAAAAGGGAACTCCCTCGAGAAGGTGAAAATCTCAATCTACTGAAAGAATGTCCACAGAAGGATTGAATAAATCGTCAAATGATGTAAGGAAAAGCAAGACGATTTCTCAAGGAGAAGAAAGCCAGTAGCGAAAGACAGAGACTCTAATGACTTTGAAGAGAAAGGGGGAGACACTCCTTTTGGAGAGAACAAAGAAAGTGAAAAGGTCGCCTAGAGTACAGACCCTACTTCAATAAGAAGAAAAGAAAGGAAAAGAGTTGACTCATAGTGGAGACTCCGAGAAGGAAATACCGCAGGCAACCAGGTCCTTAGTCTCAATCTTGAAGGAAGATTCAACAAAAGTGGCTAAAGAAGTTGAGATTAAAAGGAGGTTGGAATTTGAGAAGAAGAAAATTTAACCTCAACAACAGACTCCTAGGCTGATTGGAGAGAATAAGAAGCACAAAAGCAGTGAGAAGAAGAACACTCCTACTGCTATTCAACAGAAGAAAAGGTCAGTAGAACACAGTCCAGCATAGGTCAATCCTTCTCAACTATTGAGAAAACAGGATTTAAAATTGAAGATTATTGAAGAAGTTAAATCTGTCAGGAGTAACAGCTCTATAATCATTAGAGAAACCCCGAAAAGGTCAGTCAAGGTACAATTTCAACCAATTGTGGTAAATAGTGGTACAATGCATCTGTTTAATGATGGAGAGATAAGGTTATATGGTGTTTTGCGGGATGAGAGAACCAAACCATACCCCACACAGATGACAAAGCAGAAGTGCACTATATTTCCAGTTACAAAAAGAACTATGATCAAGATTGTACCTGACTTATAGCCAAGACCCTATATTGTTCGCAATGTGGAAACGGGGAAGAAGAAAATGTATCCTAAAGGGATGACGAGTGATCTGACGTAAGATCAGATTGCAGATGAAGTGAGAAACATAGATGAGGCATGCTATACAACCCAACATAAAGGAACCTATGTTTTCCACTACATTTCAAAGGCATCAGGAAGTAATTATGGTTGTCGAACCATTGAGGAAACTTCTCAAGTAGTTGGAAGACTCACAGAAGGGCAATACAGATCCATCAGGATTGGAGATATTAGTTACAACATAGAGACTTTTGTGCATCTAATTATGCTTATTAGACCCTTGAGTTCTGTGTCTTCAATTGGAGATGTCCTACACCTACTTGGAAGACAAGTGTCAAGACTACCCAGCCCTAATGATCTTGATCTCCTGGAACCAAACTTATCTTTCAAACCTCCTACCTTTACAATTACTAGACCAGACGTCATATCTTCAGATGCATATACTACTACTATCGGTATTGAAGTAGTACAACAGAAGCATGATGATCCCTTAGTCGAAGACATTGAAGATAAGGTTGATGATCTGCGTGCTTTAGTGAGTGACTTGCATAAGGAAATAGAGTATATACGACAAGACCTCAAGTCACTCCGCACTAAAATAAAGGAAATGTTTTCTAAAGTTATGAAACATCTTCGGTCATGATTTTTTTAATCAATAACAAATAGGGGTAGAAAGGAGAAAATGAGACAGATAGGGGGGAGAAAGGAAAGAAAGGTAAGAGATAAGAGGAGAAGAGAAGAACATAAGAAGAAGAGAAATGTATAGAAGAGAGAGACTACGATTCTTTTCAAATTGTATATAGTCTTATATTGTATGTCATCTTATAAATAATACTTTCTTTCTAAAAACTATGATTATTTGTTATCATCAAAAAGGGGGAGATTGTTAAGTCAAAATGACTTTACCATTAATAATTTTGATGAAAATCAAATAATAATAATATTAGAAAGTAAGACGAAGTGCAGAGACAAAAGTAAGACGAAGTGTGGAAACAAAAGTAAGACGAAGTGCGGATACAAAAGTAAGACGAAGCGCGGAAACAAAAGTAAGACAAAGTGCAGAGACAAAAGTAAGATGAAGCGTGGAAACAAAAGTAAGACAAAGTGCAGAGACAAAAGTACGACGAAGCGGAAACTAAAGTAAGAAGAAGCGCGGAAACTAAAGTAAGACGAAGTGCAGAGACAAAAGTAAGACGAAGCATAGAAGCAAAACTAAGACAAAGCGAAGTGGAAACTAAGACAAAGTGGAAACTAAGTCGAAGTGGAAACTAAGACGAAGCGAAGACGAAAGAGAGACGAATCTAAAGCAAAAATAAGACAAAGACCCGATACCACGTCGGATGGTTAATCAGTTTGAGTTAGTTATAGAATTCAACTGAATAACTGTTTCTTCAAAGATCAAGAAACAAAAACAAAGAAGTGGTTATCAAGAAGAGGTTAAAGACGAAGGCTATAAATACGAGTCGGAGTCAAAAACTACAAAAGTTAGTGATTTTGAAAGAGCTAGAGATTTTAAGAAAGCTAGAAACACCGTATTCATTGTGCTAAACATTGAGAGCTATTATTTTGTGTAACAAAGCTCGCAAACATCTTTCTGTAAGAAAGAAGAAAAGCTGATAGCCTGAACAGACTAAGAGAGAAAAACAATACTTGCTGTAGAGACCTGAAGAGGCTCGGTGAAAAGAATAATTGTATTTTTTAGAAGTATAGTGAAATCTCATAAAGGATTCTAAGGATTGGACGTAGCTCAGGGTTTGGGGTGAACCAGGATAAATTATTGTGTCAACTTCTACTCTAAACTCTAAACTTTTATTCTTATTGTTTTTATACAAAGTATTTAGAAGTTAACTGCAATACATCATGATATTTTCACTTAATAGTTTTTGAGAAAGCAAGTTTTTAAAAATACATAAGGGGACCGTATTTATGAAAAAGAATACACAATTCAACCCTCCCTTCTTGTGCACTTTGTATATCAAATATAAAGTCTATACTTACGCGTGATTTACTTCATATAAGACTATTTCTATGTCACAAGAAAGATTGAAAACAAAATATTAATTACAATTTGAATTCTTTTTTAAATTATTTTTCTTTATGTTTATGAATAATAATTAACGAAAGATCAATTAACATATTAATTTATAATTAAAGAGTGAAGGACAAAATGAGTATTATTATATATCTAAAACTCAAGAGAGATGTCTTCCATCAACTCACTGTCTTCCTCGCAGATCACTAGAAAGTGTTGTATCTATAGAGGCTGGCGTAATTGACACTCCTACTAAACTGAAGCAATAGTAAAGAAATAAAGACCAGGAATCTAAAACTGTCACCAGGAGAAGGTCTAATAGGAAAAAAAAAAAAAGGTCCCCCATAGGGGAGATTGCCTTATGAATGTATTATCTTAGAATGTCAAAGGAGCAAATGCTCCTAACAAAAGGTTAATGCTTAGAAATATGATTTGTAGAATAAAGTGGCTATAACTGGCATTTTGGAAACCAAAATTAGAAAGGAACATTGCAACTTATTGAACTATTTCCAGCTCACTATAAATTAATCACAAATTACAATCACCATCCAAATGGCAGAGTAATTATCATTTATAACTCTAATGCCTTAACAATTTGCACATGTTTGATATCAAACTAAATCATCATCTACAAGTCTCTATAGGCGTAACTCAACTTGTCTCCATTTCTTTCATTTATGCTCATAATAGATTATACTAGAGGAATTTTCTATGGAATCAGGTTAAATATGTTGTTGCGAGCATTATTAATATATGGATCCTTTCTGGGGACTCTAACTCCATCCTCAAAATTGAATAAGCAGAAGGCTATAGAGTTACCAGTAATCCTTACAAAGAGTTTTGTAGCTGCATTGATGAACCTCAACTTATTGACATCACTTTAAGTGTCAACTTTTTCACCTGGAGTAACAGATAAGCTAGAACAAGTTTTATCACATGATAGGAGCTTAGAAATCCTCTAATGGATGCCAACTTTCCCAAATTGCTTCTCTAACTTCTTAGACTGCAATTTGTCTAATCATTATCCTGTCCTCTCTTCCATTAAATTTTTAATCCCCAAATCACCTTTTAGGTTCAACAATTTCTTAGTGGAGATAAATGGTTTCAAAGATGGAGTGTGGAAAGCCTTAGGAACCATATTAAGAGGTACCAAAAAATATTATTTTTGTTAGGAAGCTAAATCTCATTAAATAAGAAATGAAGATTTTGTTCAAGGAAAATATTAGTAATACTTACCACTTTGTCAACACTACCAAAAAGGATCTTGAAAACATTCAACATGAAATCTACTTTAATACTATGTCCTCTCATCTGCAAAGATTGGAGAGAGTTACATTATACAATTATTTCAAAGCTCTCCTATATGAATACTCTCCTTTGAAATAGAGATCAAGGCTAGAATGGATGAGAAGTGGGGACAAGAATACCTCTTTCTTTTATAAAGTTATTATTTATAGAAGAGTAAGCAATAAAAAAATTTCTCTTGAGCTAAAAAATCTCAAGCTAAACTCACAACCTCAGTTACTTTAGGGAGCCTTTGATTATTTCTCTGATCTGTTGAGCACACCCATTGGGCCTCAATCCACAAAACTCCTTCTCAAGGAGATCATGTAGGGTTATATCTCTTCAGAAGAAGATGAACTGTTATGCAAACTAGTCACTCTTTAGGAAATTAAAGATACTTTAAAAACTCTCCATCCTTATAAAGCTCAAGGTCTTGATAAGTTTAATATGATCAACTTCTTTCTCAGAACTTGGCCTCTCATAGGAAACCTTGTTTCGGAATCTATTTTAGAGTTCTTCGATAAGGGTTCCTTACTTGTAGAAATCTACAAACTTTCATTACACATGTTCATAAAAGTGGTGAGCTTAATCAATTCTTAGATTTTTGCTCCATTACTTATTACACTTCCATCTACAAGACAATTTCTAAAATCATCGCTCACATATTGAGAGGAATTCTTCCTAACCACATTGGACCTACTCAGGGTGCATATATTCATAGTAGAGTTATTAGAGACAATATTTTGATTCTTCAGGAGCTGGTTAAAACTTTTTCCAAGAAGAAAGACAATTCAAATTGTTTAACAAAATTGACCTTAAAAAGGCATATGACAGTGTTAACTGGGAGTTCATAATCAATATTCTTGCAACCTTGGAGTTTCCAGCTTCCTTTATTCAATGGATCAAACAATGTATCATGTTCGCCCCCACCCCCATATTGCTTGTTAATGGCCAACCTACTAAGTTCTTAAAAAACTGTAAGGGAATTCACCGAGGTGATCCCATCTCACCTTACCTCTTTACAGTTGTTAGGGAATTTTTCAACAGATTGATTAAAAGGATTGTTGAAAGAACCAAAGTTTCAAATATCACTTTAAATGCATAAAACTTCATCTCACCAATCTCACCTTTACTGAAGATCTTATCTTACTATCCAAAGCTAATGCTACTTCTATCTCAACTCTTATAAAAGCTTTTAAGGTCTTCAATAGAATGTTTAGACTATAGGTAAACTGCTCTAAAAGTAGTTTTTTCCTTCTCCTAGAATGCTACAAAGTAGAATTCATTATTGACTGCCATTACTGGTTTCAAACAACAAACCTGTCAATAAGTTACATTGGCATTCCTATCACTTCTAATGAAGTAAACAATAGAGACTTCAGCTACCTCTTTGACAAAATCAACACAAGAATTTCTGGTTAGAGCTTTAGACACTTGTCCACAGCTGATAAAGCTCAACTGATTATCTCCATACTGAATTCCATCAATGTATATTAGGCTTCTCATTTAGTTTTACTAGCCAACATTATTAAATATGTTGATAAAATCCTCAATAGGATCTTTGGTCTAGAATCTCAAAAAATTCCAATAAGATCAAATTGATATGGGCTGAAGTTTGTACCCCCCAAAAACTAACGGGGTCTTGGTATATACTCTCTTAAAACCATGAACATTATCATGCTCACTAAAAGATTGTGGAGACTCATTTTTGACAAGCAATACCTATGGTGCAAATGGATACACATTTATTTCATAAAAGAAAATAGGAGCATATAAGACCTAGATGTGAAGCACTATCCCTCTTCTACTTTGAAAACAATCCTCAAGATGAGAGAGAGATTCAAACTAATTAACTTTATTGCACTTATAGGAAATGGAGAATTTAACAGTTTTTGGTAAGATAGTTGGTCATTTGTGAGTCCTTTGGATAATGTGGTTAAATCCTCACCTTTCAGACCCATGATTCAATAGAAGGCAACATTCGTAATAGCTCTAAAGAATAAGCAGATCTTCTTATAGAAGACGAACTCATTTGGAAACACACCTCCAATGGCATTTTTACCAATCAATCATGTTGAAAGCTCTAGTTAGTGATCTAGGAATCATACCTGGTCCAAAGTGGTGTGGTTCAGTCATCCTCATCCACGCCCTTCCATCACATTATGGCTTGTCATGAATAACAAGTTGTCAACTGTTGATAAACTTCCCAGGTTGCTGAGTCTCACTAACTGGTGTTCACTATGCAGAAGTGCTGAAAAGAGTATAAGTCGCTTATTCTTTAGATGCAAGTTTAGCAATGATATTTAGAGAGCACTATTGAGCGGATGTTTGATCTCTGATGCTCCAAACGACTTAAACAGTATTGAAATATGGAGTTCAACAATCAGCCATCTGAACAAAAATGTAAAATGGTGCTTTTTGTATTTCCTTATCTTCTCTGGTTATAGCAATATGGGATAAGAGAAATAATCACATTTTTCATAACAAATGCCTCTCTAAAGAGCAATTCTATAATCAACTAATGCAATTCATTTGATATAAAATTAACATTCACAATCATCAAGTCCAAGAAGTTTTTTATATTCTATCTAATTGGACTGTGTAGATCTTTCCTCTTTTCTTTAATAGAGTTGTATTCCTCTCTAAATGATAGTGTTTTTATCCTTGTAATTGAATTTGTTCTTCTAGTTTGCCTTTTATGGCTTGATTCATTTCTTCTTTTCTAAAAAAGATGAATCTTGTTATGAATATAGTAACTATTTAATTTTAAGACCCCCATTGCATGAGTTATTTAGGTGAATTACTTTTGACTTTAATTTTTAAAGTTTTGATTAAAACTTCCAAGAAATTATGTGGTTTTTAGAAAAAAATTTATGTTGATGATTAGTTCTTGATAAGTTAAGATGAATTGATTTTGACAAAGTAAAAATTGTTATACTATATTGTTAGTTAAATATCAACCCAAAATTAAATATTATTTATTATTTTAAATGTAACTTTTGATAGGAACACTAAGTTGAAGGAATTCAAGAAGTTATATAAAATTAAGAGAAATATATATACATTGAGAGCTGATAATGAACTCAAATAGTAAAATTTTATGAAATAAATGTGTGGGTTCCTTTCATTATCACCCCAGTAATATTCTATATTTTAATTATAAATTTTGATAGGAATATGGGATTTAGATTATTCAAGAGCCTATAGAAAGCTAAAAAAATTTATATTGACAACTATGAATTAAAATTTTAATTATTTATAATTAGAGCAAAATACAAGAGAAGTATATAGTAGCCAACTTTTTCTTTCGTTTGTAGCAGTGTGAGAGTTCCTTTGTTCTTCATGGATTCGTTTGGTTCCAAATGTCATGGCCGACTGTTGCCTCTTAACACTGGAGGCTGGAGGCGTTGCAGTTTTAGCCTACTCTGCTCTCAACTAGTTTGTCCAATGGCCGCTGCATTGTCGCAGGCACTCTCTAGACAGGTTCAGATGGTCTGCTCTCGTAAGCCTCGTTTTGAACCTTAAACAAATTTTAGAGGCCCCTTTCTACTACAAGCTTCTGTACTATGCGCCTGTAAGAAGGTGGCTACATGTACTTCAGAACTCCATACAATGATTAACTATGTGTCTATGTGAGCTTCAACTACCATGTTGTTATCATGCCTTAACACTAAACTAAAGAGACCCTTACAAATGACAAAAGGGCTAATCAGCTGCCTCGTTATCAATGAACCATAAAACAATCTCAGAATCACTAGTTAATTGACATTTATTTACAGAGTATTATGCAGTAGAAAAGAGTTTGCTTCATCTGGAAGACAACATTTGATTGGCATGAAGTGAAAGTATTACCACAGTCATCGCACAACCAAGTTTGTCAATTTCCCTAAACTCTCCTTTACGGAGCATGCTAGATCGTAAGATATGATACACACATACATACCTATGTATTGCAAGTATTTAAAAACATACAAACCAACTTTTCTAGACTGAAATGAACATTTGGCCTAAGAGGACCATTATGAGATGCCACATCTAACAATTTTGTGAAGATGTTTTCAACTTCCCATGTACGGAGGACCTCTACAAGTTGGATCCTGCTCAAGTAGCCACTCTTTCTCTTTAAGATACTGCAAATGCGGCTCAGGCTCATTCACAGCACCACACCCGTAAGGGCTTGGCCTTTGATAGCCAAGAAAAAGCTTCTCCTTCCTCTGTTGATCACTACCATATACAAGGGGGAAACCAGGAAGTGAGGGCTGGCCATCACCATAAATCACTGGGCTGAGAGATGAAGCAGTTCCTCGTTGATAGAAAAAACCAGACCTAGAGATGCCCTGGTCATGGAAGTTTCCTGTGCTCCTACCATTGTAAGAATGAACAGGCCAAACCTGACCAGCAGGTCGCTCAAGATTTTGACTTTCTCTATAATATCTTAGCCATTCAGATGATGTCATTTGACGCATTGGTGAATAATTATCTATAAAACCTGGATTACCATGACCATAAGCATGATGTTGATTAGGAACAGTCCAATTTGCATGGCCACTCACTTGTAATGGATCACTGCAACTATTTGGTGTGCTGATGTTTCCAGAACTACTGTAGTCAGAAAAGGTAGATTGAATTCCATTAAACCAACAGTCATTATCAGGGAGGAAAGGGGCAGATGGAACTGGGATCGGATAAGTAGGTGAACCATAGTCAGTTGCAGATCCATGACTGGGACTAATGAGGCAGTCCTCATTTTCCTTGATAGAGAGATCATGCAAGGATGCAGTGGCCATCTCGTCTATGGGTGTCAAGCAATGTTTACTGAAATCATTTTTGACTTTTGCCCTTTCACCACTCAAACTACCTCTATCAAGGACCCAAGAACTCAGCGAGGGTGGTCCAGCAGGAATGGAGCTGCCAAAAGAGGGAGGCCAACTGAAGATTGAGGCTTCTGATGAGTGCGCTTCCTGCTTCTTCAGATGCTTGTTGCGCCTGAAGTTTGTGAGGTCAGAATGGAAAGATGAAGGTTCATTGTGAGCTGAGTTTTGAGCTATTAAGAGTGACTGAGCACGCCGCAGACATTCATCAGCACTCACTGCCTGATCCCCTGTGTCTCTTGTAGGCAGTTGATCAAACGTAAAACCAAGAGGTGCAGAGTTGTACCTTGTCAGTGGCTTGAAGAGAATGACTTCTTCTTCCTCCATGGCAATGGATTTATCAAGCCCATCAGTAGAATCTTTTGGCTTTTTGTCAATGATCAATTTCTCGCAATCTACAGCAGCACTCTGACTTGATTGATGATGTTCTTTCACCTTGGAAGCGGTAGTACTAGCTTCAAATTTTCCCACTTCATTGCCATATGGATATCTGTTGCACATATCAAATTTTCTTTTAGATTTATCATACAAGATCCATTGCTGACTATTGTTTGATTTCTCTGTCATCTTGAACGCAGCATTAATAATGCGGTGAGCACGACATTTGAATCCACTTTGGAAGTCATTAGCGTTTCTCCAGTGACTTGAGAAATCTAGTGAAGCCTGTGAATTAGCTAATGGTGTAAAGCCCCTCAACTCATAGTCCTCCCAAAGAGCAAAGAAGCATTGAGGCTCACCGTCATCACTATTTCTATCTAACTGCTTTAGAAGTACAACAAAAACATCAAAGAAGTAAGACATAGCACTTTTACTTTTATCATCGCATCCAGATTTTTCTGTGTCATCAAGAACAGTCACCAACCATTCCACAAAAACCAATATAGCTGGCAAAACTGGGCAAGACTCCAATGACTTTGCTTTGGAACATCTATCAACAAGGCGTCCCATAAAAATGAATGTTGAAGACACTGCCATCTGAGTCAACAAAAGGTGATCTCCATGGGTTCTGTTCTGCACAAACTTCACTTCAAGTCTATGCATCAGAAACTCAATGACGAAAATAAGTACAGAGACAGCTTGCAGGATTCGAAAAGGTCCACTTTTAGCTGAACCCAAGTCCTGATATGAGTCTATTAGTGTTTGGAACTTTGCATCATCTACTTTCATCAACTCATCTAGTTCCTTCACAGTAGATGCAAAAGTACCAGGGAAGTCATCCAGACTGCACTACATTGAAAGACATTACAATAATATCAGCAAAACTTTGAAATGCACAATCAAATAGAGGAGCATAAGAATCAAACATACCCTGCAAGGTTTTGATACCTGACAGCTAGACATGTTGATGTCTAAATTATGCTAACAAAAATCTGTAATTATTTCACGATAAGCTTCGTGAATATTTCGAAAACAAATTTAGCAGAAAATGAAGCAAAAGCTTTGCCTTCCAAATTTAATAGCTGAAGATTCCATGCAGGAAAAATGGTAGTCTAATGTTGCAGCATTATATTCCTTATGTCAGTACGCACAAGGAAGAAATCCTTAATAAAGAGATCACCAAACAATTATTACAGATCTTTCCTCTTGATACAGTATATGGTCCAAGCAATTAGATAAGACAGTGAAGGAAAAAAAAACATCATATGCAGCACCGAATAAACAGAACTGTTTAAATCACTGTAAGAACTGCAAGATTTTTTATCGCCATACATATAAAACTGAGTAAATTGCAATTCTTCAAGAAATTAATCAAATACAAGCCAGAAATATTATTAGAACAGAAAGACCTTGTAAGTGGTACCTTGATTTTATGAAGAAAAAACTTATCATCCTAATCAGCAATGGCCATAATTTGGTTTCTCTTAAGCCTTCATTTTCAGCTTTCACCATCTTGCCATTCCACAGATCAGTAGTTGATAGAGAATGGCTCCAGACACTGTTTTCTGGTTTTAAGAAATCGAATTGGGCCTCGTGGGAAAGGGAAGGGAAATGAGATGACCGGTTCTGATATGAAGTGCCGGAAGAAAGTAAGAAATAAAAACACATATTGATATCAACCTGTAGATGACAGTATTAATATACAGAAGAAGGAATATCAGGCCTTACGCTTTCAAAGTGCCGAATAAGGTTATTCCAAGCATCAGGGAAAGGTTCTCTAATGGCTAAGCTTCTTATGCAGTGGTATAAAGCTAGGAAGTCATCACCAATATAAGTTGCCAGCACTGCCAACTACAAATGAACATGATCATCAAGATAGTAACTTTCAAAAGCACAAAAATTCAAAGCTACAAAATTTCAAAAGAAAAAAGTCTCTAATGATTGAGCAGATATCTTAAACATAAAGAGAATTGCATAAAATACCTGATTATGGGGGTTTCCACCATGTGGCCAAACTGCTATCGCTTCCAAGTAATAAGTGACTGAAGCTGACCAGTTATGGCTCTTCTTATCAGATTGTTCACATCCTTCTCTATATCTAGCAAGATCCCCAAGACAAACGAGAAATCGATGGCATAAAAACTGTAGTTTCTGCATTTTCTTTGGTTCAAGAGATGCAAAGCTGCCACTCTGTCTGTAGAAGTCTTCAGAGAGACCATTGTATTTTACAAGTTTGACCAAAAAATTTTGGTAAAATTCACTTGCTTCTGATAAAAACAACTTAAATCCTACGACATGAAGGTCATAGCTTTTGTCTGTAGCAACACCACTTTGAGGCATTCTTGACTGTTTGGCTTCTTCATTAGGAGAAACTATTTCCATTCTTTTACGAAATTCACCAATATGCATGTAGTGAAGCTTCCACAATGAATATTCAACATCTTGAAGTTCAGCCAGTTTGTGATCATCTAGAATAAGTTTCTCATAGCTAGAACATAA
>JANKOD010000002.1:20206585-20216830 GCA_026284645.1 Erythroxylum acuminatum
CGGAAAAATAAGCAAAACCATTCAAAAGTTCATTGTCATAGAAAATTCTTGTTGAAATCCATAAAACACTTATTTCTCAAATTCTCATAATGTAGTCAAATTTTCAAACGAAAAAACATGAATGCATCAAACCTGTTCATATATCATAAGCACATCAAAATGGTTTGGGTAGATCCATAAACATGACGAACTACACATTCCCATATAATGGTCTTGTGTAGCCGTAAACTTAAGAGAGTCCTTGAAGGAGTACCATGCCACTAGCGGGCAAGCGGCAGAAGCCTAACTTGGTCAGCATGCACATGACGGTTCTTAAGGGACTACCACATACCCACATAACATGAAATTCATGACTTGAAAATAGATTGCCCAAATGGCACTTTTCAAAACTTGATTTTTCATAAACATGAGATATTTCAAAAACAATTTCCAAAAACATGATTTCATAAACATGTAATCCTTTCAAAAAAATTATTTTCATAAATCATCACACAATTCACATATCAAACATGTAGCAATTCCACAATTCATTCAAGACATAATTAATGCAACACTTATGATGCAATTTGAATCATTAAATTTCCTTGATTTAAAGAAAACAAACGTAGCTTATTTAGTCTATTTTAAACATGGAACCCACCTTGATTTCCTTGCTTGAAAACCTTGCTCACAAAGCCTCTACTCTTGCTCCTCTTGTCTCTCTTGATTTTCTTCAACATTGACAAAAATTCCCAAATCAATAGGCATTCTAATTGAAAAACCCACAATACATAATCACTAAAATTGATCTTAGAAAGCTTAAACCCATACAATTCTTAAGCTTCATGAACCAAAATCTTTCTAAAAATCCAACAAATCAAACATACTCTTACCTTGATTCTTCACCAAATGTAGAGTTTCTTGGCTTGAATGGAAGCTCTCATCACCCTCTTCCTTTTTCCTTCTTAAATAAACTTCAAAATCCCTCTTGAAAGCTTAGAAAAATCAAGACTTAGCTTTTTCTTTCTTCTTTCTCTCCTGTCTTCTGCACTGAACTCTTTCCTTTCTTTTATCTTTTCTTTGTTTTTTTCTTCTCAATTTCGTTCTTGGTTCTTCCTTGAAAGCAAGCCCACATGTCTTATTACAAATTTGCCATTAATGAGTAAACAATGTCTAATTTACCCTGAAATGGCGTAAGTGATCTTCCCAAAAAGACCTCACACATACATACTCTTGTTTCTTAATGCAATTAAACCATATTTTAAAATCCTACCAATATTAACATAATAATTAACTCCAAATAAAATAATTAATTTAGCAAGACCTCAAAATTATTCGAATCATGCTTAACTCCTTCCAAAAAAATCAAGACCTTTTTCTAATCATGAACTTGAAGGAATTTGATAACACTTCCTTCTAGGAAAATGTTCTTCATTGCCTCATTTTTCTAATAACACCAAAATTATTCAATTTCGTTCAATAATCTGAAAGTTATACACCAAACATTTCAGACTGTTACTAAACCGAGACTGTATACTATACCTAACTTCACTTCAGAAATTGAAAGTCTTAAGGACTGAATTGAAATTCTATTCCTTCAGATAACTTGCAGTTCCTTGTCTCTAGTTTAGTTAGAAACAAGAATAAACTCATTTGGAGCTATTCAAATCAAGATATCATCAAAATACTGAAGCATGTTCAGTAAAATATCCAACTCATACTCTTTTAACCGATCCTCTTACTTTGATTCAATCAATCTTTTTCAAATTGATCTCAAAAGCTATAACGTTTTGTGGAGAGATAGAAGAATGTGTTAGAAATCCAATGCTTAAATAAGCAGGTCATTTGGAGGTCGGAGAAAATAGCCTTCCTTGGACAAATAGGGAAGTCGCGATCGTGCACATGCACCGCGCTCTTTCTTCTCCGACATGCTTTGGTAAAAAGAGCATAACTTTCACTACAAATATCGGATTAAGGTCGTTCAAAAACAGTTTTTAAAGAAGACTTCTAGACCTACAACTTCTATGTAGATCTCTAAAACAAATTTTGTCTCTATAATGGTTAAAATTTCTGATCAATGTGGCTGTCCCGAAAGTTCACCATATGCAGCAACATAAACTTCAAATGATCCTAACTTCCAACCCCAATATCGAAAAATTTCATACTTTATAGCGTTAGAAAGCTAGAAAGATAAGCTACAACTTTCGTGAAGACAATTTTGTCAAACCCTGCCTAGATCAACCCAGAAAATTTGTGCAAGTTCAGGTCAAAATTTCAACTCTCTCTTACTATTCATTCCCAAAATTTTCAGGCTTCAATCTTTCAAAAAACCAACATTTCAACTTTTCATTCTAGTCATTTCTACTCCATTTCTACCAACTTATTCATCATAAATTTGATAATACCCTTAAATATGCAAGTTTACTAAAAAATCTCATAATCATCAAAAACCAAACATCAATTATTCACTCTTCATATTCTGCATTGCACTTTCTTAACTCTCTTCCTCTAACTATCATTAACACAATCTTTCTCACTTCAGACCATCATCTTACAATTGTTTTTCACTCAGAAACCATTCTTTTGGTTATCTCTAATCACTCGCATATTCACGTACACTCATATAAATATATATATAAAGGGAAGTGAAACAGAATATATCATCCTTTTTACATTCTCTATTTTTCTTCTCAACTTCCATTTAAGCTCAATATTATCTATAAACAAATTATAGTCCATGATTAATCATGAACATCAATAACAGAACATACACACATATACCCACTCATCATCAACTTACTACATTCACTACCTTAATCTTGTATATCATTTCAAATTTAAGAATTTTCCCTTTCTTTGCACATAAATAAATCACCATCAATTCCTCATTTAATTTCATTTAATAATTCTAACTTCCAAGAAAAGTTCGGGGTCTAACATTTATGCCTAAAATTGCAGCAATCGAGGAGGCTTATAACATCAAAGGGAAAACTTTTTTTTGTAAAAAAGAAATGATTTGTCGTTAGAAAAGGTAATTGAAATTCTTAACAATTTCGAAATGAATTTGTTGAGGGGGAAAACAAGAAAGGAGCAAAGGATTGGCACTACAAATTGAAACTAGAAAAGGTATGAATGATGTAGAAGATGAATCCGATGAGAATGAGGATCTGGTATTGTTAACACTAAATTTCAGTAAGTAGATGAAAAGAGTGAAAAAGGAAAGACCCGAATTTGGGAAAAATGATATGAGCTCATCAAACAACAACTTCAAGCAATAAGTCAAAACTTAGAAGAGTGAAAGAAAGGTGAAGAAAATTCAATGTCATGAGTGTCAAGGCTTCGAACATGTGCAAGCGGAATGTGCTAACACTTTGAAGAAGAGAAAAAGGAAATCTTTTACAAGCATTTGGAGTGAGAATGAATCCAAAAGTGAACATGATAATGAAGAAGAAATTACGAATAGTGCTGCGCTAGTTGCTTTATACAGAAAAAGTCTAGTTGCTTGCTTAACAACAACCAAGAAGGAAGTAATTGATGAAAAAAATGCGAGTAAATAAATTTTTTTTGGGAAAATGCAAACAAATCAGCTCAAAGCTTAATATCAAATTACGATAGTGATGACAGTACTTCAGATGATAAAAAGGAAGATATTTATGAAGCCTATGAGTTAATGTATGCTAAATGGGTCCAAACATGTAAGAAAAATGAGAAGTTGAATCAGGAAAACTCTACCATGAAGAACACCATTCAAGACCTTGAGACGAAGTTGTTATCTACAATAGATGAGCTTAATAAAACAAAGTTGAAGTTGGTCAGTACGGAAAAGGGAATAAGAATGTTAAATGGAGGCACCAAAAAGTTAGAAAAATTATTAAAAATTGATAAGATAAAAGGGGATCTTCAAGGCATTGGCTACAAAGGTGAATGCTCTAAAGTGAATGATGAGAAAAATAATGAGTCCATATCTTTCCAAGGAGAAACCTCGAGGAAGAATCGAAGGTTTGTTCCTACATGTCATTGGATTATTGGACACATAAGGCCGAGATGCTACAAGTTACTACAGATGTTGTTCCTCACAAAATTTCCAGCAGCAGTCCATAATTTAGAAGCACACTTGGCTTAAAAAGAGCTCATTGCAAGCTTTAGTAGTTCTTAAATCCATGAAGGTGACTTCGCATAATGGTTGGTATTTTAACAGTAGATGTTCATGACAAATGACAGGAGAAAAGAGTTACTTATCCAATTATCAAAGTTGCATGGATGGACATGTGACATTTGGAGATGGAAAAAAGGCTTCGATAATTGGTAGAGGGACGTTAAGCGTGGATGGACTACCATATCTAAAATATGTGCTTTATGTCAATGGATTAAAAGCTAGTTTGGTGAGTATAAGTCAACTTTATGATGATGGTTTATTTGTTAAATTTACAAGTGATGAATGTAGAGTGCTAACCGAGCAAGAAGAATGCATTGTGAGTGACAAACGATCAACAGATAATTGCTATATGTTATAGGTCACCACTACTTGCAAATCAGGCTCATACGACAATAATATAGACCTATGGAATCAAAAGCTTGGACACGTTAACTATAAGCTCATTAGCAAGTTGAAGAAATTGAAAGTTGTGAAAGGTTTACCCTTAATGAACAAAGAAGACAAATCGTTGTGTAGTGCTTGTCAAATGGGTAAGCAGATAAGAGTGCATATAAAAAGGTTAGATACGTTACTTCCTCACATATACTTGAATTAATTCACATGAATTTGGATGGTCCAACACAATATGATAGCATTGGCAGGATGAGATACTTTTTAAGTTGTGATGATGATTACTCTAGATACACTTAGGTATCATTTTTGAAATAAAAATCAAATGATTTCAAGGATTTTAAAAGCCTATGAGTGTAAGTTATGAATATAAAAAATATGGCAGTGTTGAGAATTCGATCAGATCACGGAAGGAAATTTGAGAATGCAAGTTTCAATGATTTTTGTGATGAGTATGGCATCATATAAGAATTTTCAGCACCTAAAACTCCACAACAGAATTGAGTTGTTGAGAGGAAAAATATAACATTTAAGAAATGACCAAATCCATGTTGAATGGAAGAAAGATGTCTATGCAATTTTGGGTCGAAGCAGTCAACACGACATGCCACATATGTAACAAATTTTATCTTAGAAGTATCTTGAATAAGACATCTTATGAACTTTGGAAGGGAAAGAAACCAAATGTGAGTTACTTTCATGTTTTTGGCAGTAAATACTACATTCTTAGAGATCAGGAACAACTCAAAAAATTTGGGGCAAGAGCGATGAAGGGGTTTTCATTGGTTATTCAACTCACAGTAAAACATACCGAGTGTTTAATCAAAGAACCAAGAAAGTGTTAAAATCGATAAATGTGGTGATAAATGATGTGTTTTAATTGAATACTACAGGGGCAGAAGAGAAAATGCAAAACCGGCCTTGTGAACTAGCTCAAACAAGCAACGATACAAGAACCAAAAATTTCCTAGATCTGCAGTTAGTTGCTATTGATGAAGTAATCACGCAAACTGAAGAAATGTCAATTCCTTCGAATGATGATTCCTCCAAGACATTTGATGCGGAAATAGTTCCTTTAAATACTCAAAACTCGAGAGAAACTGATCTGAACTGGGATCCTCCCTCACAAATCAGAAGAAGTCATCTAGTAGAAAATGTTATTGGAGATGTCGGCGAAAGAAGCAAAACAAGAGAAAGAAAAATAATCGATTACCGAGAACTCATAGGATATTTGTGCTACACCTTTTCAGTCGAGCCTAAAAATGTTAGAGAAGCCTTACAATATGAGTTATGGACAACAGCTATGCAAGAAGAATTGAATCAATTTGAACGGAATGATGTATGGGAATTATGCCAAGACCATCGGATGTGAATGTGATTGTAACAAAATGGGTATTTCATACTAAAACAAATGAAAAGGGCAACGTAACTAGAAATAAAGCATGGTTAGTAGCTCGTGGATATATTCTCAGATTAAAGGAATAGGCTTCTACGAAACCTTTGCACTATTAGCATGACTTGAGTCTATTAGATTATTGTTAGGTTCAGCATGTGTGAAAGGCTTCAAGCTTTATTAGATGGACGTGAAGAGTGTGTGTTTTTAATGGGTTTATATAGGAAGAGGTATAGGTTGAGCAGTTGAAAGGATTTATTGATTCAGACCATGCAAATCACGTTTTTAAGTTAAAGAAGGCTCTTTATGGTCTCAAAAAGCACTAAAGGCTAGTATGAAAGACGCATACAATATCTCATCAAGCAAGGCTACGAACGAGGTAGTGTTGACAAAACTCTATTTATAAAGAAATTTATATCTGATTTGATGATTGCTTAGATTTATGTTGACGATATTGTGTTTGGTTCCACTTATCTTAAGATGGTAAATGATTTTGTTGAATTAATGATGTATGAATTTGAGTGAGTATGGTCAGTGAGATGAACTTCTTTTCAGGTTAACAAATTAAACAAGTGAAGGATGACATTTTTGTATCGCAAACCAAATATGCGAAGAACTTAATAAAGAAGTTTGAACTTAAGTATGCTAGACATGTGAGAACACCTATGAGTGTCTTTACGAAGTTAAATAAAGATGAGAATGACAAAAGTGTTGACATCATCCTCTATTAGAGCATTATTGGGAGCCTATTGTATTTAATAAGTACACCAGATATCTATTATAGCGTTGGAGTATGTGCTTGTTATCAAGCCAATATGAAAGATACACATTTGATACTAAAGAGAATCATTAGGTACGTAAGCGGTACATTTGAATTTGGAATTTTGTATACTTGTGACTCTACATCTTACCTAGCTAGGTATAACGATGCAGATTAGGTTGGAAATTTAGACAATCGAAAAGGCACTTCAGGAGTTTGTTTCTTCCTAGGTAACAATCTAATTTCTTGGTGCGATAAAAAGCAGAATTCAATTTCACTATCAACCGTAGAAGTAGAATATACTGCTGCAAGAAGTTGTTGTTCGCACCTTCTTTGGATGAAACAGATGTTGGAAGATTATGGAATTGATCATGATGTATTGATAATCCTATGTGATAACAAGAGTGCTATATACATCTCGAAGAATCTGGTTCAGCATTCGCTAACGAAACACATTGATTTAAAGTATCACTTTATCCGAGAGCTTGTTGAGAACAAAATAGCTACCTTGTCATATGTGTCTCTGTAAAAGCAACTGACAGACATCTTTACGAAACCTCTTGACACAGTCAGATTTGAACGAAGCATTATTTCAATAGGGATTAAAATCCCTAACTTCCTTTATGTTCTTATTCTGCTATCGGCACATATGCCACTCTTCATCTCTCCTTCAGTTGACATTCGAGCTTCGGTTTAGTTGAATTGAAGAATCTTTTCACTTTTATTCAACATCATCGTGCGTTTTTGACTCCATCGAAGACTCTCTCTCACTCTTATTAGTGTGGGCACTCTTTATCACTTGGAAATCTCTCTCAGGTACAACTCTCTCTCTCTACACCGGCGTCAATCTTTTAATTTTCTTGGGTTTTTGTTGTTAAACATCAAAATGGGCAAGAACAAGGAGAAATCTTCCTCTTCGGTTGTGGAGAAACCACCGGTGGCACCCATTCGTCGTTCAAATCATCTATTGTTAAACCCGATGTTCGAGAGGAAATTAATCAGGGTTGGGTGATCTTTAGTTGCTCCTATTGAAATTCCCGACACCACCTCAGTTCAAAATAGACCACCAGAATGTGATGACGCCATGTGGGTGCTGCTTTCCATGGTCGAAGACTCTTCATCTGATTTAGACGAGGTTCCCATTGTAGCTGCTCCAAGTACTGCTCCTCCTACTATCACTCAGAAACAGACAAAGCAGGGAGCTCAAAAAATAGTCCGCACACCTCGGCAAATTCCTTATGATTGTTTGACAGTAAACAATACGGTATCATTCAAATTTTACCCTTCCGAAATTGAATGTAAATGGGAGACTCTCACTAATATCAGGTTAGTTCTTGACCATCCAATTAATTTAGATGAATTTCAATAGTATTGACCGGATGTTTTGTTATCTGAGAGGATGTTATTACAAGCTGCGTTGCTACCAGAACATTATCATGATGAATTGGTAAAAGAATTTTATTGCAATATGACTGGTGATTTATTGGCTGATATTGCTTTGAGCTATAAATTGGTGTATGTACAGGATCGGATGGTACAATTTGATGCTGATAGAATGAATATTTTTATGAGGTTTGATAATCTGATTGGAGACCAAATTTGTGATGATAATTGGACTGTTTCAAATTGTTGGGCCCCGATTCGCATTAAGCATGTTTAATTTATTTTGAGGATTTTAGTTTGATGATTTTTAATTTGATTGCAACAAATTAAGGATTTATTGCTTAAGTTATGATTATGAAATGAAGAAATTAGTGAAATTAGATTTATTGAGAATTATTATTTATGATGCATTGTGAGTACTAAAAGAATTATATGATTTGAGGATCATATGAAATTAGGTTATAGAATTTTAAATGAATAAGAAGGTTAGAGGATAATTGTTTTAATTGATGGAATTTAGAAGTCTAAATTGGAATTTGGGATTTTAGTGCTTAAGTAAGAATTATTAAATTGAAGGAATTGAGGTAAATTAGAATTTTAATTTTGGTATTAGATTTTCAAAGAATAAGGAAATATTAAATTAGGCCTTAAAATATTGTTATGAATAAATTCGGATTTGTTTAAATGGTTATAAGGCATTAGGTTTATTAAAATGGGCTTTTAGCCTTTGGAATGGTTTTTAAATGATGAGGGAAACTATTAAATGGGCTAGGGTTTTTATGGAAGATTAAATGAAAAAGGAAGGGAGCATATGGGCTTTTAAGTGGGAGCCCACAAAAGTTAAGTTAGAAGGAGGGAAAATGAAAATTTTGGAAAAGGTTTAAAGGAGGGAAACTTTGGACTTGAAAATTGGGCTTAAGTTTAAGTTAATGCTTAGGTTTTCAATTAAAGGAAAGGAGGGAGACTTGACTAAGTTTTTGACCAACTCTCCTTTGACTTTACCTTGACCAACGAAATTTTAGAGGAATGGGGGAGGTGCTGCCGTTTTTGGCATAAGGAATTAATGAGATGAAACAAAACCTAGGCCATTTCTTTCTAGTCATACGAAAACACAAGAGAAGAGAGAAGTGAGCAGATTTCGAAAATCAAAGGAAGAAAAAGAGAGGAGACAATCGGCCATTCAAAGGAGAAGAGAAGAAGAAGAGATTTCAAGCTTGAATAAGGTGAGTTCACGTGTTTGAAGAGAGAAGAAAAGGAAAAGAAGGAGTTTTGTTCATCTTTTGAAGAAGAAGAAGAAAAAGTCGTGGGTGTCAAAGAAGGTAAGAAGATTTCGAAATTTCTGTTATATGTTTAGGGTTTCCTCTTTCTTGTTTCAAATCTATGGTTAGAAGTAGAAGAAGAAGGTAAAAAGAGGAAAAAGAAACAAAAATCAGATTTGGGTTGGATTAGGGTTTTCGAAATTCATGGATTTGTTTGATGAGATTTGTGTTTTTTATGCTTTAGATGGATGATTGGAAGGGTTTGAGAGAAAGAATGAGAAAGGAAAGAATTTGGTGTTAGGTTTTTATAGAACTAAGAAGGGGATGTCGTGATTGTAATAGGGATTTCGAAATTTTAAGGGTTTTGATGTTAGTTTGGTTAATAATGGTGGTTTGAAAGGTATTGGTGAAAGAAAAATGAAAGAAGCAAAATTAGGGAAGCTTTGTTAAAATTCCAGCATGTGTTCATGGCTTAGGATTGAGAAATTTCGAAATTTTAGAGTAGTTTTGATGGGGGTTTTATGTTGGTATAGCCTAGGAGAGTTATAAGAAAGGTTTCGGTAAGGTTTGGTAAGGTTAAATGCAAGTGTCGTTATTTTTGAAAAATTCCAGCATTGGTTACTTGTTTTTAATTATGATGTTAGTGTTAGATGTTAGTGTTAGAGTTTTGTTTAACAATGGTAGGGTGAAGAATGAATATGACGGAAAGGATTTAAGCGTTCTTGGAAGTAAAAATCTGACTTTTATGAGTTTCATGTAGGTATGAAGAATTTCGAATTTTGTTGGCTATTGATCTAGATTTTAATGCTAATGAGTTAGATAAGGTATAAGTGAAGCCATGTTGGTCAAAATTCAAGTTTTGCATGCCTTAGAAAAATTTCAGCATTTGTAATGTTAGCTAATTCATGATTTATTGTGAGATTTG
>JANKOD010000002.1:20255175-20271796 GCA_026284645.1 Erythroxylum acuminatum
AAAGACAAGGTCACATGATCTTTACCTATTCCCTCATATCTAGGAATAGGTAATCTTAGTAATAGCTATTCCATGAGCTTTTTGCCAACCAAACACGGTAATAGTTAATAATTAAGAATAGAGGGGTAATAGAATAGCTATTACCCTCTACCAAACAGGCCATTAGGGATTGAACATAGCTAAGAGTTGTTTAATTAAACCGTAAAAAAATCTTGTCTCTCTTTTCCTACTCTCTTCAAGTATTATTACTATGATTATTTTGTATCATATATGAATTTGTCACAATTATTAATTATAATAAACAATTCATTCATTAGTTTTTCAATAGGGCAAAAAGTGAATACACACAATTTACCTCTTTTTTTTTTTGCTATTTGGATATCAACAAGTGATATCAAAATGAGTCTCATTCATTGTATATAGATTTCTAATGCAATTTGAGCAAAGCTCGCTACGACACAATTTAATTCACTTTTTTAACCAAAGGGGCTAAGATATTAAATTGCTCCATTTTTCAATAAAAATGATTACTTGTTTTAGGAAATTAGGACAAAAGTCTTTCTTATGGTTAAAATTTTTTAATTTATGAAAGATTGTAGAGAAAAGTGACTATGACAAGAATGACAGTAGAGTTAGTATATTAACTAGTAAGGCAATACATATTTCGTTTTTCATATTAGATAGCTATGTGTTCTCAAAATTTTCAATATGTCAAAGTGTTCATGATATTTGTCTTATATTTGTTCTTACATATTCTCGTAATGATATTGGTGCTAATAATATTACTCATGTTGGGCTTGATGATAAACTAAATGACAATCAAGAATGGAGAGAAAGGAAGGAGAAGAAGGACCAAAAGAAAAAATGAGTACTAGAAGCCACATGGAATGACACAAGCAATTTTGAAAGTGGAGAATCAAATAACAAAGTGGCTTGCATGTGCTTTATGGTCAATAATGTGAGGTATCCTTTTACTCAAATTATTATGGTGATAATGATAATTCTGATATTAAGTTTTATTGTAATGAGTTTGTAGAATATTTCGAGGCCATAGGCATGAAAAGTAAAAATGTAACTTCCAATTGTAAAGAGATTTAATAACTCTTAAAAACATGTATAATTGAGAATAAGAAAATTAAAATATGATGTGCATAATATGATAAAATCTAAGAGTGTAGTTACTGCCAATGATAATGAATATAATTTATTGAATAAAAATGAGACATCAAAGAAGAAGATCAATAATATGAAATAGCATAATGAAATCCTAAAAGTGCTTAAATGATAAGCAAAAACTTGGTTATGCTTATAAAAGTTCATTACTAAATGACAAAACAATTTTTTTGAAGCAACCATTGCTTGAGTTATAAGATAAGCATATAACATTCAATTTTATATATGAAACCTTTAATGCGCTTGCTTCATATTCTAGGTCTTAAGGTAAAAAGAAATTTCATGTAATTATTTATGGTTCATATTCTAACTAGAAGATATGGTTAACAAGGAAAAAATAAGTACATTTTTTCATGCAAGGCTATCCTAAAAGAGTATGCAATATCCTTTTCATTAATATATTTCTCTTTTATTATTAAAATGAAATGAAATAAGCTCATTATCATCCAAGGCCTTATGAGAGACAAAAAAGTATGACGTGGTTAAAATCATCATAAATCATCCTTTTAAAAAGGGCATGTCGTATGCTAAATCATATATGTTAAATTAAGAGAAGTCACAATCCATGTTTTGATGATAACAAAATATTAGTACTTAATTATCTAGATCATAATGATTTTTTGGTCTTGTAGAACCATAACAGGTGTCATTAGTTGAATATTCATAATTGGTATCACCTTATTGATATCATATAAAGATATCTCCATCAATTGATTTTAAAAGAAAAATCATCAAGATTCCTCAAATGAGCAAATTAAGGAAATTGATAACAAAAGACATTTTGTTGAACCAACTAAGGAAAAATAAGATAACCAATGGTGGTATGTAAATGGAGTTTTATATTTGCTATTATAATGATATACTTAGGGGGAAGAAAAATATATTGATCTTTAAATTGGTATATTAACTTTTTAAAAACTGTTCATTTACTTGACAAGCATTTTACATATACTTTTTTCCTAAATAATATAATTTTTAAAAAGTAAAAGAAGGAAGTTATTAATATTTCTCTTTTCTTTTAGATATTTATATATCATATACTCTTGCTAATTTTGACAAAAAGAGGGAGAGCATGGTGATATTGAAACTTGATCATTTATGTTATATGAATTAAGTGTAAGCCAATTCAACATATATTTAACAATAATATATGTTATAATAATAAATAAACTAAATTCGGAATAAATCGACATACCACCCGCCATTGATGATTTTGCTTAGAAAGTTTGTGCTTTGGAATTATTCTAATTCCTTAGTTCCAAGATCGATAATGTATATTTTCAGAAGAGAAAAAGGAACTTATGGACCCCAACAGTCTGTAAGAAAAACATATATCAATGTGCTCCCATCAAGCACATTGAAAATTACCAAAACAATAGGACATTTATATCCATTAACTACAAACTTTGGACCATTTATGGCTATTAAACCAAAATATGAAAAACTTCTCACATTCTCCCACTTGGTCCATGTGTTTAACTTGATATCAAGTCCTAATCCGATCCAAATATAATATAGGAATCATGGTAATAGGCCCTCTAATAGTTGAATATTATCTTCCATTTATTACAGTATACTATATTTTGTATCAACCTGATGTGGTAACATTACTTAATAAATAAACCTTATGTTTATTCCAAGTTAAAAATAATCATTTTTTCTCAAAATTCAATAATTTATACCATTATATGAGAAAATATTATAAGAATTTCATGAAAAAAAAACATTGCCCATACAATAAAAACTATATAATGGAACCCAATCCCATTATAACAACATAATCCTTAAACTTTAGAGTTGGCATGCCTTTTGTTAAAGGATCAACCATCAATTTAGTGCTAACATGTTCAATGACCATTTTCTTTTCCTTAACACGTTCCATTATAGAAAAAACTTAACATCGATGTCTTTACTCTGAGTGTCACTCTTGTTGTTTTTAGCTAGAAAAATAGTTATTAAATTGTCACAATATATTCTTAATGGCCTAGAAATGGAATCTATGAGTCTAAGCCTATATATGAAACTTTTTAGTTGTACACCATGTGATGTAGCCTCAAAATAAGAAACAAACTCGGTCTCTATGGTGGAAGTAATAGTCAAAGACTGTTTGGCACTCCTCTAAGATGTGACTCTATGGACAAACAAGAAGATAAAACCTGATGTTGATTTTTGTGAATCAACATACCCAACAAAATTTGAGTATCCTATTACCTCCAAATTGTCAATTTGTCTGTACGTAAGCATATAATCTTTGGTCCCTTAAAGGTACCTCAATACTTTATTTAAAACTCTCCAGTGATCTAATCCTAAGTCACTTTGATATCTACCTGCCTAATATTCCAACAACAAATGCAATGTTAGGTCTTGTACAAACCTGAACATATATTAGGCTTTTGACTGCAAAAGCATATGTAATATTTTTCATTTGTTCCCTTTCAAAATTATTTTTCGAGCATTGGTCCAAATTGATCCTATTGCCTTTTACAATGGGAGCTATACTTGATGAACAATTTTTCTTTCAAAATCTCTCTGAAACTTTATTAATACAGGTTTCTTGAGAGAAAATCAAAATACCATAGAATCTGTCTCAATAGATCTTAATGCCAATGACATAAGATGCATCACCCGTATCTTTCATTTTAAAACTCTTAGAGAGAAATTGTTTCATGTCATATACAAACCTCTATCATTGGTTGCAAGAAATATATCATACACATATAATATAAGAAAACAAAATTTATTCCCATTAACCTTCTGGTATATATATTAATCCATGATATTTTCTTCAAAATCAAACGATGAGATAACGTCACAGAATTTTAAATACCACTAGCTAGATGTTTGTTTAAATCCATATATGGATCTTTTAAGGTTCCAAACCAAATGTTCACCATTACTAGAGGAAAATCCTTCTAGTTGTTTCATGTAAACCTTTTCCTTTAAGTCACCATTTAAGAAAGTTGTTTTCACATCCATTGGATGCAATTCCATGACAAAATGAGCAACCAATGCCAAAATTATACGAAGTTAATCTTTTCTAGGCATAATAGAAATGTATCTGTGTAATCGATTCCTTCTTTTTGAGTGAATCCTTTAGCAACGAGTATTACCTGGTATCTCTCAATGTTGCCAAATGAGTCTTTCTTTGTTTTAAATACTCATTTGCAACCTATGGGTTTTACTTATTTGGGCAACTCAACAAGGTCCTAAACATCTTTATTCTTCATGGAATTATACCATAAATTTTATTCTTTGCAATTCATGGCTTTTGAAAAGGTTTCAGGGTCATTCTCGACCCTTATATTGTAATCATATTCTTGTAGATATACAACATAATCACTAGTAATAACCAATTTCCTTGTTCTAGTAGATCTCTTTAATTTTGTGCCAACATCCTTATGTTGAGTCTATTGTTTAACTGTTTACTGAATGCTTTTAGGTAATTCCTGAATGATTGGATATACTAAATTATCAACAACTTGTGTAATTTCTTCATTTATGTTGATCATAGGTTGTTGAATTTCAACAGTTGGTTGTACAACATTTATTTGAACCTGAGGGGTGTTGTGAATGATGATCACTTTATTTTTTGATGTTAAAGGATGGGTATCCAAATGATCATTATCAAAAACTATATCTTAAAATTGATACCTCCCACTAATCAATTCATTCTCAATAAATTTTGCATTTCTTGATTCCACAATTATAGTATGATGTGATGGATAATATAACAAGATCTTTCAGCATATCCAATGAAATACCCACTTATGGTCCTTAGGTTTCATTTCTTCTCTTTTGGATTATAAATTCATATTTTAGACAGACATCCTTAAATGCGTATATGTTGCAAACTTGGTTTTTGACCTTTAAATACCCAAATGGCTTCTTTGGAATAACCTCAGTTAGTACTCGATTTAATATATACACTGCCATCTTAAAAGCTTCAATCCATAAGGACTTAAGAAGTTTGGAGCTACTAAGCATGCTCCCTACCATGTCCAATAATGTTCAGTTTCTTCTTTCTGTCACGCCATTCTGGTTCGAAGATTCAAGCATAGGGTATTGGGCTACTATCCCATTTTCTTGAAGATACCTCATAAATGGACTAAGTGTTTGTACACCTTTGATATATATACCATAATATTCCCCACCTTTATCAAACCTCATGATCTTAATTTGCTTACCATAGTGTTTCTCTACTTCAACTTTGAATATTTTGAAAGCATCTAGTGCTTCATTCTTGTTATAAAGCAAGTAGATATACCTATATCATGAGTAATTATCTATAAATGAGATGATGTATTTTTGAGAATACGAGTTTATATCTGAACTATAAATATCTGTATATGTGATCTCTAATATGTCTGAACTTCTCTTAGCACCTTTCTTTGATTTGTTAGTTTGTTTCCCTTTATACAGTCCATACAAGTTTTAAAATCAGTAAAATAAAAAAATACTAAGTACTTTGTCATTCACCAATCTTTTAATCCTATCTATAGAGATATGTCCTCATCTTCAGTGCAACAACATAGAGGAATTTTCATTCATATCACAATGTTTTGTTCCAGCTTGAACATGTATTGCATTGTAATAGGTATTTTCTGATAAATTAAAATGGAAAAGTCCATCAAATAATGTACCATTTCTAATAAAATCAAAATCAGATTTATAATTTAACTTAAAAGATTCATTTTAAAAATGAAAGGAATATCTAAAAGGTATAAATCTTGAAACTGAAATCAATTGCCTAGAGAAATTGGGAATATAAAATGCCTTTCCTAATTTTGAAACAAAACCAATACATATAATTAAATTGCAATCCCCAAAAACCAACACATATGAACGCATCTTGTTTTTGGATAAGATATGTTGTTCACTTCCCACTGGCTTCCTTAGGTTTTGTAAATCCGACGACTCATTTGTAATATAGATTTTATAACCAAAATAAATCTACCATATATCATGACAAACTTTAGCTATGTTAGATTCAAAGCAAACTAGTGAGATTATATTACCTTTCTTTTCAAGTCATTCCTTATGTTTGACACAATCCTTCTCCATATGTCTTTTTTTCTTGCAAAAGAAGCACTTAGATTCCTTCTTATTGTTAGCTTGGGTAGTTATTTAACTTTTCCCCTTATGTTGGCTTGATGTTTATTGTTTCCTTGAATAACCAGATGTGCACTCTATGAACTCTTCCCCTGTTCGGTCAATAATCTTCGTTCCTCTTGAACACACATGATCATTAATTCTTTTATTGATTACTTATATATTCTGAAAAATCGTAGTTGTTAATCTAGTTATTTTTTGATAAGCAATCATAAGTTTCAGTTTGAAGTTGTGGAACTACTTTGACCTTCAATTTTTCAACAGGAATTTTGCGAAACTTCAACCTTGTGTGCTTTAATTGTCTTGTACATCGTTGGTAGCTTCCCTGGGAGGTTGTAGCTCCTCCTCCTGTGGTAATGACTCCCCCATATAGTCATTTATCAAATGCGTCGGTAGGAACCTCACCGATTCTGACTTTATGGTTTCGTTAGCTCTTTCACCTACATACTTGCCCTCATTCAACCTCGCACATAAGTCCACTATGCTCTTAGCCATCCCCCACATGTTAGCGGGATTTAAATTAACATGTGTTGCAAATGATCCTTTGGGTGAACCCTTGAAACATACCCTAATTTCATCACATCTGCACTGGCCAACAGAGCTTGTGCAGTCCATTTAGCCAATTTATTGGCATTGTTCTTCAACTCAGTGGCCAAAATCGCACCTCTCTGAGTCTCCAATAACTGCCTCCAATCGACACCAGATTGCTTAGGATCAAACTCATTAAGAGCATTCACAGTCAAAAAATGACCTTTGATTATTAAACTCACCAACACTCTGCACCTCACATCTTTCAACAAGTTAGATATCATCATCTAGTTTCCAACGCCTATGCTTAAAGCCACAGAGTCAACCTCCTCCTTACTCTTATTAGCAAATGGATTCGGCTCATCAAATGTAGCCTTATTCCCATCTCTAACAAAACCTGTCGTGAAAAATTCTAATTGATATGAACAGTAACTAATAAGCAGAATTTTATATCATCCTTAGCCTCAGGCAATGCCTCCTGAGAGGTCTCGTGCATCGAAAGCAATCCAAATGAGACCCGTATCTCTTATCGAAGAAAAGCATATTCCCAACACATTGAACAACAATATCCCACAGATAAACCGATCTGGATGCACACATTAGAGTTTCTAGAATAGTGTCCATCGCAAAGACCATAGCTTTATCCTCATTCGCAAGCCACCTGATCACCGGATTATCAGTAGTAGTGACCTTAAGAAATTGCGATTCTTGAACCTCTCCTAGCGATGCTCATTTTTGGGAGTGATTTGATTATAGGATCTATCATAAAACTCTAGGGCCCTGCAGAGGAGCAAATTTCATCGGGAGGGAAGGAGTCATGGGCGGAAGCATCGAACACCGAATGGGCCACATACTTGTTAATGTTAGGGTTGTAGTTGCGGGTCCAATCAGCAATGTTGCCAAACTTATCGTAGTAGGAGAATAGGGCCAACAAAAGGGTGAAGCTGACGTCATCCTTCGGGAATGAAAGGCTCAACCGGCGACCATAGCTGGATTAGTGAAATAGTGAAGGTCTAACTTAGGCAGTGTGAGTTGGAGAGAGATGATATCAAGAAATCATTTTGTGTGAATAGATCTACTATAATTAGATGGAATTGCATGTAAACCTAGAGATAGGTCAACATAAATTCTTTGGATTAGGGTCAAACCTAAAAGTGAAATTTATGAATCAATAATGCAATCTTTTGAGTTTTAGCTAGAAAGAGATTTCAGTTAATCAACCAAAGGATAATTGTTAATAGTCTTTAGAAAGATATTAGCATAAGATATAAATTTTATGGTCAATAGTTGAATTACATGATAAAGGGTAGTATTTAAGAATTCTTTGGGGGATTCATCACCGAGGTACTACTTACTTGATATTGAATTTTATTATATTCTCCTTATCTAATTTCACTATTATGTCAATATTAGTTTAGTTAGTTAGTTTAATTTTTAATTAAATCCACAACCTGATTCAATGGTTAGATAATATAAAAGGGTTAATATTAGTACTTACAATTCTCGTGGGATTGACTTGTACTTGCTATTATTTGATACAACTACACCGTGCACTTGTTATTAAAACTTGCAATTGTTTATATGCAAAATATTTTTAATCAAGTTTTTGATAATATTTTTGATCAAGTTTTTGGCATCGTTGCTAAGGATAATAATATTAGGAATGTTTAGCTTTTATTAATCTAACCATTTAGTTTGTTTATTTATTTTGATTTTGATTTTAATTGCTATGTTTATTTACTTATTCATTTATTTATCTTTTGAACTTCTTTATTCTTACTGTGTTTTTGGATTTAAGATTCGTTGCAAAGTTGCAAACCATAATGGAAGGATGGAGAGGAGAGTATTCTCATGAGAATTATAATATGCCATCACTCGAGACTTAATCGATATCAATGTTATGTTGGGACATTTATGGGAGTAACCATTACAATTGTGAATTTTAGGTACAAAACTATATGTGGGAGTAACCATATTGCATGCAAAATTAGCCTTAAAGCATACCATATGAGAATACTTGTAATTCAAAGTGGAGCAAACCTTGTGCTGATGGATGATTTGATTACTCTTCAGCTGAATCTTTATAACAACAGTAACAAGGAGAATTTCTTATAGATCTAATAAAGGAATACATTGCCAAAAGTGAAGCTAGCCACCAAAAATTCAAAGAGATCTTTTCTTCACCTGAATATATTGAGCTAAATGCATAATATTATTTGAGCTTATTAATGCCTCAGAGTGAAGAGGAGACAAAGGTTGACTTCACAAATGAAGTTGTATTTTAAAAAGAACAGGAGGAAGCCTCTGTCCAAGAAAAGGAAATAGAAGAGTGACAAAAGATGACTAAAAAAGAAGAAGAGGAATTCTTTGTCATGGAAGAGAGAGTAGAAGGGTGGACAAAGGTGATTGAAGAAGAACAAGGGTAGGAGCCAAACAAGGAAACTATTGATGAATTATTGGTAGTTACCTTAGGTACGAATAGTTCCCAATTCCTACAAGATAAATTTTTTGAGTCAACTAAAGCCTCAGGAGTTTTATTATTCTTTATTTTATTAACAATTTTTATTAAAAAGGGCATTAATGAAATCAATGAGATTTATTAATTTGATGCATTATGTCCTTATTATAATCTTACAATATGTGGCTTATTCACAGGCTACGAAACCACTATGTTAAGAAACAAGTCGAAGCAAGCAACTAATTATAGACCTAGGTTAATGGTAAATATAAAGTGTACATCGAGCTAATAACAACATTAACCAAGTTCTATATGGGAGGCAAGCCATGAATTATGATATATTTTGTTGCATTTGATTGCTTTATTTCATTTCATTTGTTTTTATTTAGGTGTTAGCATAGGATTTTATTAAGTTTTGATATGTTTTAGGTTAAGAAATTAAGCATGTTAAAGAGACTGGGCATAATTATCATGTTAGGGTATGTGCGTTAAAGTTTTGTAACTTTGAGTTTCAAAATTTTTAAGTTTTTGCATTTATTTTTCATATTGTACATGGTCACAGAGACTTGCACAGTCTTTGGGCACGACTGTGTATACTCTAAATTCTTTAAAAAAAATTCACACATACTTACAAAGAGTTACACGCCCACTAGACATGCGCATGCAGACTTAAACAGTTTGATACACGTCCATATAATAGAATGTGTAAGTCTGTGATAACTTACATGCCTGTATCTCTTGGATTTTAAAGAGTTTGTGACTTACACGATTAGATATACAACTGTGTAAGCTTGCAACAACCTTTAAATTACCCTAGTGTTTTTGTTTCTCTTATTGTCTCTCTCTCTCTACCCTCTTTATCGCACCTTTTAGTCTCCAATCTAATTTTTAAAGTTTTTCTTGCCAATTTGCTACACCTAAGTAAGTTTTCTTATTGATTTCACTTGTTTATGCATAAATAATTGGGTATTTTGCAAATTTTTAGGATTTTGGCCCTCCCAGCCCAAAATGCTAGAGTTAGGGTTTTGCGACTTAATATAAAATTGCTCAATTTTGTACTTGATGGTTTAATGGTTTAATTCTATCCTTACCCATATGATTTATTGCTTAAATATGATGAATTGCAAGAAATATGGACGAAATTTCAATTGGGCAAGTGATTTTGCTAACTACTTGTTAAATTGTGACGATTTCATGTGCAATTAGAATTAATAGGTTGTTTTTATAGTTAAATGAAGTCGTTTATAGGTTATTTCATTTCAATTTTAGATCATTTCAATTTTTAATTATGTTAATTTTAGGTAATTGTTAGATTAGTTGTGTTAATATCAATTTTAGGTTTAATTTCATAATTGCATGGTTATGTTAGTTTTATTTGTTAATTGCAATTATTTTAATTTTAATTTTGTGATTAATTAGGTTATTAGTTAATTTTCTAATTTATTTATTTAATTCCTTATATTAGATTATTAGTTTATGATTTTTGCTATGTGTTTAATTTTTTCTAGTGCGTTATTCACATTTTAACAATTTAGTGAGCATAAGAAATAAGTGTGGGGAATGGTTATTTATGTAAGATTCCACATCGGTTAGGGAGGATAACGAAGCACGCTTTATAAGGGTATAGATACCTTATCCTTATAGATGAGTTTTTCATACCCTAACGCACCGGATCCTATCAGAACTCCGAATTTAAATGTGCTACGGCAAGAGTAGTATCAGGATGGGTGACCTCCTGAAAAATTCTCGGGAAAAGCAAAATCGTGAGGGCTTGGCTGGGCCAAGGCCCAAAGCGGACAGTATCTGAGGGCGGGTGGTCTGGGCTATTACAATGATATCAAAACCAGTACCAAGGTCGTTGTGCCAGCGAGGACGCTGGACTTCCTAAGGGGTGGATTGTAGGATCTCACATCGGTTAGGGAGGAGAACGGAGCACACTTTATAAGGGTGTGAATATCTTACCCTTACAGAAGCGTTTTCCAGGTCCTAACGCATCGGATCCCATCAGAGCTCCGAAGTTAAATGTACTAGGACAAGAGTAGTACCAGGATGGGTGACCTCCTGGTAAGTTCTCGGGAAAAGCAAAACTGTGAGGGATTGGCTAGGTCAAGGCCCAAAGCTCTATGAGCGGGTGGTCTAGGCTGTTACAATTTACATATTTTATCTACTATTTTCTCACTTTTATTTAATATTTTAAGCACAATGATGGGACTGCGATGAGCAAAAGAGACACCAAGGAAGAGAGGAGAAAAGTCCTCTAAAGACCTGAGCGGAGCTCGCCCACTGTAGCCACTAGAGTGACTTTCGATGTTACTCTTTAATGTTGTAACATATGAGGAGCAGTATTAATAGATCAATGAGAAGAATTTTGAGATCGACTAAAGCATTGATTAGGAGGCACTGAGTATGTCAATTTGGTCCAACAGGTTTGACACCTTATTGACGTTGGAGCATAGACCCAATTTTTTGAGATCATGGAGCCCTCGTACTGGCTGATGCTCTAAGTGCTCTCCACATTCTTTATGGAGAAAGGACACTAAGATTGGGACCGCAAACATGATCCAGTTTTGGCTGCTAGGGGAGATGGTATGTATAAGCTATTCAGAGTTTTCTGTCACGATGGGGTTGTATAACCAATAGTTCATAGGAACGCTATAATATGTAGCCCTCCTGATAGACTTCTCGTATGGGATGTCTTCTTGCCAATTCTAGTGTATTATTAGCTAGGATGAAAATTATGACTCGAGCAAATCCAAGGCATCATCCCTTTGACACCCGACCCTTAGATATATACATGGAATTCTAAGTTATATATTGAGAAGGCAGGGTGATAACCATGGAGTCGTCAGGAATTTGGACGTGTTCAACCTGTGGAGCATGGGTGAGCAGATGGCAATACATTTGGGGCATGCATTAGCCCAATTCAATTGGTGTCAGAGTTAGGAAAAAAAGGTTAGGATGATATGTGTTAATCCTTAAGTGATGAAGCTTGCATAGATGATGGTGGTCTTCGATAGACTACTAGGGATGTGAATGGTTGGTACTTTGAAGACGCTGAATCTAGATGTGATGAAACATATGTTTACAGTACGTAGACAATGGGGACCTACAAGTGACGTTTACCAACTGTTTGGGGTTCTTGATGAATTGGCCGCCTGGGAAGGAGACAGGGAACCACACATAGCTGAAAATCTACTGTAAGCGAGCTCATCGTCATCCCAGATGGGAGGAGTCTCATAGAAGTGCCTAGGATGCTGGCATCACACCTAAACCAGTTGAAGATAACTCGACTGACGCATCACATAGGGTAGATCTTAGGTATTCAATGTACTATCCAAGTACAACAAGCAGAGTTTGCGGAGAAGATAGAGTTGCTTGGGGCTCAACGTATATGCAAAACAGCTGGTGATAGATGGACGGCGGACTTATTGAGGCAGATGGTGGGCTATCTTGGAATGACTTTTCCATCACCACCATCTAGAGTGACTGCTTTATCTTCAGCTATGCAATAATTTAAGATTGGGGGCAAAAAAATTTTTTTCAGTTGGGGTAAAATTTTAGTGAGTGCAAAATTTTGATTTTTTTATGAGTTAAAAATTTAAATTAAAAATTTTTTTATGTAAAAGTTTTGGAGTCAATGGGGGCAAGTGCCCCTAAGTGCCCCCACTTGCTCCCACTGTGGCTCCGTCCATGCATATCATGGTCACAAAAGGATTAAAGGATGCTAATTTTGATTTTCTCCTTTCTCTTTTTCTTATTATTTATGTATTTTATTATTTCTTCCCTATGTAATTTTATTTTGTCTCAATGTTAATGCAATGTTATTTTCATTTTTGTTATTTTATTTCCATGTTTCTTGTTTCTTTTCTTTTTTTCATTTTCTTGTATATTTTTATACCTTTTTGTTTATATTTTGCATGGATGAATGTATCTAATATCGGATGGACCCTTCATCAACTTCAAAACTCTATAATTATGATTATTCAAGGTAGTACCAATTTCAACCCTATCACACATTTTATGTTTTGTTGATATTTTATTTATTTGTGCTTTTCTTGTATACATTGGTGACAATATACAATTCCACAATATACAATTTTAAGTGTGGGGAAGGGATTTCTTAAGCTTATGGTAATCTTTTTTTATTAAATCTTATAAACTAATATCTTAAATTAGTTATAATCTATCCAAAATACTACAGATTATTATTGATTATTGATTTGAATTAGTATGCAAAAAGATGAAAGTTAGAATAAAATTTCTTTTATAAGTCGTAATTTTAGTAATCATTGAGATGATTAATTTAAATAATATGCTAAATCGTAATTTTAGTAATCATTGAGATGATTAATTGAAATAATATGCTAAATCGTAATTTTAGTAATCATTGAGATGATTAATTTGAATAAAATTGCATATTATTTACACATATAGGACTTTTTTGTGAGTTTTTGTGCCTAAAAGCAAATACATTATTATTTTAAGCTATTTTATTATGTCATGTGTGTTACCATGCATAGTTAGATAATTCTAGAACTTGCTTTTATAATTCATACTGAGAGCACATTTATTAAATTAGAAGCATTGAAATGATAAAGACATTTAGGTTGAATTTTGTTTAGCTTATTTTATTGATAATTACCCCACCATATTTTATCCTTTAGAAGTAACCAATTTTGAGATTTAGCATTTTCATTAATTATAACCACATTATTAGCCTTTACCTTATCTTTCTCTATTTTTTTTTATTATTTTGAACCCTGAAGGTTATTTACATTTTAGTGATTGCTTAAAACTTGAAATTTGAAAAGGTCTAATATTTCTTTAATTTTTGGTACATGATGAATGCTAAAGAAAAATATGTTGAGAGCATAAAAAGTGAAAAAAGTTTTGAAGTTATTATACCAATGGAATTATGGTGTGAGGGACCTATATTGTGAAGAACTAAGTTTCTTTAATTTTGTTTTTGTAAATTTCCTTCAATATTATCACTTTTTTTAATTATTCTTGTCACACCTTAACCTAAGCTTCATTAAAACCTTATATGAATACCTTCTGATTTTTGTTTCTAGTTTACTTAAAAGTGTCGGAGATATGATTTTATTATAAACTTATGGTTAAGAATCCTTTTATGCATTGATTTGAGGGTTTTTACTCTTTTCACCCTAAACACTTTGAGTGTATTGAGTGAATCCTTGGTAAGGGTGAAAAAATTATGCTTTTAATTTCAAAAAGATTATTTATATGATTGCTCTTGATATTGACTTATGAAGTTTAGTTCTATAATGACTTGAATCCAATTATATGCAAATTTGATTGATATGATATGATGATTTATAGTGTTGATGAGCTGGATAAGGTTAATAAGGGATAGATGTTTATAAGATTGATGATTTAGATTATGCTTTGCTTAAGGACAAGCAAAATCTTAAGTGTAGGGATGTTTGACAAACGATTATTTAACTATATTTATATACCCATATTTAGTGTGTTTTGCTTGTTATTTAACAGTTTGGTAGTATTTTGGTACTTATTTCGCTTCAAGTGTGTTTGTAGGTGATGATTGCCTTTATGGACCAAAAGGAGAAGAATTTGGATGAAATCCTAGCATAAAATGAATATTTGAAGCAACTTGGAGATATACGACTGTGTATATTGACCGTGTAAGTCTCAGTAAAAATGTGGAAATTTAAAAACATTGTTTTGACTGTGTGAAGATACACGCTCATGTATGTTAACATACACGGCCGGGTATGGAGACTTACAGGGCCAAGGTATGGAGACTTATATGTTGCCCTGTAAGTCTCCATACCCATGTAAAATTGCAATTTTAGGTGTTTATAAAGATACACAATCACCTACACAACCGTGTAAGTGACTGTGTATATCCGAGAAACACTAGTTTTTACTATAAAAGGATATTATCGGAGGCAGATTAGGAGGCTAGACTATAAGCATTTTTGAGTTGTAAGAAACATAGAGAAGATGCGACTCTAAACAAATGATGAGGAAAAATGTATAAGTGGCCGTGTATATCCGAGAAACACTAGTTTTTACTATAAAAGGATATTATCGGAGGCAGGTTAGGAAGCCAGACTATAAGCATTTTTGAGTTGCAAGAAACATAGAGAAGATGAGGCTCTGAACAAATGATGAGGAAAACACGAAGATTACATCTCAAGATCCGATAGAGAGCATCATTAAATCCAAATTACAAGAACATTCATTAGTAAAAAAATGGAGATTTATAATATGAATTCTTTGATTTCTATTTGTTCTTCTGAATATTTGTTATAGGTTTTGTTTTCTAGGTATAGAAACTAAATTGTTTAGTGTCTACGGGTGATGAACCTTAAATTATGATGACAATATGATTTAATCTTTATTTAATGTAGTTTTATTGATTAATTTATAATGATTCAATTATGCATTATATTCTTGAACTAATATATTCAAAATATTAATCTATTATTTGATTTCATATGATTAAGATTGAGAAATCCTTTTGTGTGAATAGATCTACCATAATTGGAATGAGTTGCATGTAAATGTAGAGATATGTCAACATAAATCTTTTATATTAGGGTCAAACCTAATAATGAAATTCACGAATCAATAATGCAATCTTGGGGGTTTTAGCAAGAAAGAGATTTCAATTAATGAAGCGAGAGCTCACGATCCAATAATTAATAGTTTAATAGCATGATAAAGGGTTAGTAGTTAAAAATTCTGAAGGGATTCATCACCTAGGTATTACTTTTTTAATATTGACTTTTCATAGTATTTTCCTTATTTGAGTTCATTATTGTGTCAATCTTAGTTTAGTTAGGGGTGCTCGGTTCATGGGTTTGGGAATCAGTCAATGGGTATGGAATGAATACAGGTGGTTAGATTTATATTATGATTATAGGAGATATCTGACTTTCGGGGAATCGTCTACTCTTGATATATTAAAGGAATGAGTTTCATTCCTAGTCTAGAGCAAGTGGCACCAGTGTGATAACGTTTGTCATGTTGGTGACAAGAAGTGTCACTGGCGTCGGCGTGACACTCTACGCCAGTGACACTTCTTGTCAGGCCTGTGGCATACTTCTTTTTAAAAATTAAATATAATATTAATTAAAATATAATTAATTAATTAATTCAATATAATTAGGCGTGCCACTCCTTGTCAGGCCTATGACATACTTCTTTTTAAAAATTAAATATAATATTAATTAAAATATAATTAATTAATTAATTAAAATATAATTAATTAATTAATTCAATATAATTAATTAAAGTATAATTAATTACAATATAATTAATTAATTACAACATAATTAATTAAAATATACATAATTAATTACAATA
>JANKOD010000002.1:20273746-20286403 GCA_026284645.1 Erythroxylum acuminatum
AAAAACCATTTCCTTTTTATCAACCCATAACATCATCACAATGTAAACTCAAATCATATAAGATTTAACTTTCAAAATTCAATTCATATATTGCTATAACTTAACTTATACTAGCAATATTCACTTGTAATGCATCATTCACATAAAACTCATTATCAATATTCACTTTATGATAGAATAAAAATCATTTTCATAAAAAGACTTAAAATACACTCACCATTTTGCAAATTATTGCCAAGCATACTCACACGTTTTGTGCCTCTCCTTTACCCACACAAAGTGCATTTTGCTTAGGCATTTATTTTCAAATTATGAAATAAGGCATTTAAAACTATATATTCAGTTTAACCGAATTTGAGATTAGTGTTTAGTAGCATCATATGTAAGCTAATCGTATTCACTATGTCACGATCATGTATGATGAGTCATGGTCGTGTATGGGTTGAGTTCCTTGAATTGCCTTCTGTCACGATCATGACCTTAGGGAGAACTCTTTTTGTCATGATCGTGATTCTTATGTCACTATTGTGGCCCTACCTAAAATTTGTACCCGAACTTGTTTCACAATTTTCACATAGCAGACATTTAAATTAGTTTTTAAGGTCTTCTAAAAATTTGCTCCCCTATGTATCTAGTTTCTATAGCATCAAAATTCAGGCCATTTAAACCTCTACATCATAAAACATGCACCAAACATCACAAATTGCTCCAACACAGGGGCAACATCAATTTCAATCTCAAAATCTAATGTCATTTACTCAAAATTAGGTCAGGTCTCTTCTAGAGATTCCTGGTAATATGTATTAGGTTTCATCTCCAATTGGAATCACACAATTTGAAGGTCTTTTGGCTTAAACAATGGGATTGTTCAAGTAAACCGAGAACCTAAGACATAATTTCATTAAATGTAGTTAGAAAAGCCTACCACTTTGTTTCAATATTTTGGAAAATTGGAGAATACTTAGTTTTGATCAAGCTCTCTTCAAATCATGTTCCAAAACCATGAAAAATTAGCTGCCCTTTTCTTTCTCTTCTCTTTGGTTGAGATCAACTTTGTTCTTCTCTTTTTGTTCTTTTGTTTCACCCTCACGATTATTATATCAAATGATGCAATGTTATGCCTTACTTTACTCCTTTCACACAGGACACATGTCATTTACGATCATGAGTCATGAAACCACTAATCACCATGTAAAAAGATCAATGTGCCCCTGATCACTATATAAAAAGATCAATTGTCCTTTAATGAATTTAATTCACCAACTTACTGAATTAAATTCCAAAAATATTTTGCAACTGTATTATTGTCAAATTGACCATGAAATACTATAATTAGGGTTAATACTTATTGATTTGATGCTTTACAAAAATTTCAAATGGTTTTAAAATCATCAATACCCATTATTTTCCAAAAAGGTAATTTAGTCCTAAACTTTAAGGATTCCTGAAATCCATCCAATTGGACTTGTTTTTGACCCAGTTAATTATCATTAAACCTTAATACCTATTCCGAACAATTCACTATTCACTGAACATAAAAATTTATATTCAATAAAATGAAAAATTCGAGGTTTTACATGAATTATTTCATTTCAATAATAATTTCTAGCAATTTAACACTTAAGTAATAATTTCAAGCAATTTATCAAGGTAAATTCTTTATTTTCTTTCTCAAAAGGCAGAAAATTGGTAAATTTTATTCAAACTTCTCTTTTATACATCTCATCATAAGTAGAAATATCTCTAATAGCAATAATAGCTTTCTCCTCTACTTACTTTACTAATGCTTGGTACGTTTCTACGAGTGTTTCAACTGCTTCACATCTACTCAAATTGGTTATACTTATTGGTCGGGTCGGCTGAATCGGCTTTCCTAGGCCCAGTACCAAGCCCGGAAGACGACGGTCCAATGACTACGGCCCGCTCGACCCATCAGGAGTAGGACTCACATGCAAACACAATGACTCACGTAAAGACCTAAACCTAGCGGCAACTCCAGGTATATAAAGTACTAATCTACCGTAATTCAGGTACGAGAATTCAACCCTGCTTTTCTTGGTCTACAACAGCCAAAACCCTACCAAAATACTGACTTGAGCGTCGGAGGGGCCTCCCGGGAAACAACCCCCAGCGTGCCGTTGTTTGTTTTGCAGGTATTCGATAGTTGAGATCAAGCAAGATCATGGAGCAAAACAATGACAATCCGATCCAGCAAAATCTGACCGAACCACTTATATTTGCTCTTGGAATGACAAATTTTTGGTAGATAAAATTTCCCCTAATATGGGATTTTAAATGACTTATGGTAATTACCATATGGCTCATCTGATTCTTCAAATATTGAAAATTGGCTATCACCTGTTGCTAGACTTATTTTATCTCTTATTTAAATTGAAAAGTATTAGTGACAATAGACTTAGCACTTTCTTCGAAATAACTACTAAAATTCAAAGTTTTATCCATTTATTGCATATTGGCATAGTTGATTTTATTGTTGGAAGTCTAGGTAACGTCAAGACACTGACTAAGTTCCTTGTAGATTCCTAGAGTAAATATTAGGTTGATCACTTCATCTTAGGTTATATATGTTTAAATAAGGATTATAATCCCTCGTGATATCTAAGAATCAATCGGTTGCATTTAATTTTTCAATGAGCTCCTCTCAAAGAATCACCCATATATTTTCTTGGTGCCTTACTACCAAATAAAACTCATAAACAATCATGTTTTACATATTTTCTACAACCATTTAAAGAAATAAAGAAATTAGGCCAACAATTTACCCTAGTGAAAAATTGTTGAAATTTAGTCACTATAATTTCTTACAAATCAAAATTTATAAAGGATAAGAAATTATAAAGAAAAATAAAACAAATCAAAATCAAAATTAAAATAAAAAAGTATATTGATTAACTCCCTAATAATAATGTCAAAATTTAGTCTATTATCACTTGTTCCTAAAATTAAAACCTTACTCTCGAAATATATGTAGTGATAGAAGTTAGGGTTAAACATACAGAAAGTATGTAGCCTTATTTTATGCTTATGAATAAGAACAAAAATACAGTTTTGAAAATATTACATTAACTGTTAATAATTTGAGAGTCTTAATTTCATTCTTTTATCCAAGGTTAATAAAATTTTTAAATATTATCCTATTCCTCTATAATCATCAAAATTAACCCCTAAAATTCTCCCTTCTATGTTTTCCCTCATAAATTAAACCTTATAATGTATCTAAGTGTCTAATTACCTCATTCCTATTGCATTTCCTTATTTTTAATATTTGTAACCCTTATTTTTCTCTTTTTCCCTTTTTAAATTTTTTGAAAATATCTTAATAAATCCTAGTTAACTATTTAAAATAAATATACATGTAAAAATTTAAAATTAAAAAAGATCTTAGGGCTAGTGTAAGAAACTTTATCTTCTCTTTAGGATTTTTTTAGTTTCCTTCAATTTATCGTGAAGTTACTAGTTTCTTTGCTTACTGTAATCTATTGACTTCCTCATTGTTTTCCTCTTTTCACCCTTTTGTTGCCTTTTCTCCACCGTTCATCTTGTCTCTCTCTGTGTTCTTCTTCTTCCTTCCTCTCTACTTCTTATTCCTTCTCATCCCTCATTTACATCGTCTTTTCATACTTTATTCTACGCAACCTACTTGTCTGCTCCACTTTTAGCTTTTCCCTTTTTACAAAGTCTTAGTTTTTTTAATCTTTAATTAAAACATCTTTTCTTTCCTTTTTAGTAATGATTTTTAAGTTTCTAGTTTCTTATTGTCTTTTGTCATAATTTAGCAAGATGTCCAACTAGTTGTGCCTATATAATAAGATTAATAACTTGGATCTTTTTAGCTTCCACGTTTGGTCTCTGCCATCCCACCTGCTTGTCCAACAAATCCCTTTAATAGCTCTTCCTCCTAGTAATTTTAAATCTCTTATAAGCTCTACTAGTCCTTTAAATTCTTTAACTCGCAAGTTTAATCCTTCTAAATCTACCCTTCCTTACCCTCTATTTCCTTCTATTGCTTCTCGTCCCAACTCAAGTAATATGCTCATTCAACCCCTTTTATACTAGGAGTTCTTGGTAGTAGGTGTTAATAATCCATCTTTTACTGAAAATATCTACATCTACACACCTATAATATTAAAAGGGAGCAATATTGTAGCTTCCTTCATTGAAATTCCTTATAGAAGGTTATAATAAATGGGAATCACTCTTGGTAATTTTTCTTGGAAAAGAGGTCAACTTTTCCGCCAATATACTATTAAGCATAAAAAACACTAAAGGGATCCCAGCTTGAAAGAAATGATGGGAAGTTAGGATAAATATTGTTTTCAAGTTTGACACAATTTTTAATGCTCAAAGACACGCAGGAAGTGGCCCTTAGCACTGTAACAACATATCTCTATTCCTTTAGAAGTAAAAACCTAGGATCTATCACCACAAATTAAAAAATAAATAGGCACTTGTATAGATTAACATTCATAATGTGCTACGGTAGTATTGGACTTCCAAAATTCTCAGTCAGCTGAAAATTTTCATTAAGAAACTACTATGTATTAGTGAAGCTTCAGTAGGGATGAAAAGAGTGAGTTATGTTAAGATAAGTGTAGTGATAAATATGTATCAATAATTGCCTTATATGATTCCATTAGTGAGACTTAACAAAGATGATGAATTGTATAAAGATAGTGTATCAATCTACTATCAATAAGACCTCAATTATCCTATAAATGTAAGAAATGCATGAAAAAATGAATAAATTTTTGAAGAGAAGAGTAATATGAAATAATGAAACTTGATAATTTGGAGGAAAAGAATAACAAATTAAAAAAGGAAAATACTTCTAAAATTGAAGTTATAGTAGTGAACACTGAACACATTTCCATGATAAACATGGCCATAATAATGGAGAGTACACCTATTACTAATCAACAAGAGACAGAGAAACAACCTTTGAACGTAACAACAATGGAAACTCATACGATGAACAAAACAGATAACACCAAACTAGCTTATCCATTGTGCATACCAATTATCCATCTTTCACTTGTAAGTAGACCAAGTTTCCTAATTTCCCTCCATTTGATAATCACCCCATTCAATCACATAATGATTTCAAGACTATTACTATGATGAAATATAAAAGAAGGAACAAGGTAACTATACAAACCTTAACCCACTCCTAATGACTTTTCTCTTTTAGAATGTGAGAGGGCTAAATAATTCAAAAAAGCAACAAGTGACATGAGATTACTTACAGGAAATAAAACTTGCTTTTATTAGTCATTTGGAAATAAAGTTAAAGGTGGATGTTATAAAAAGATAGATTTTTAGAAGAATAATTGGTTTATTATTTCCAATCATCATGCTCACTATAATGGTATAATAGAAGTAGCTTTGACCTTAATATAATAAAGACTCTTCAAACTATTCATATAAGCTCATCCATCTGGATATGCGGCTTAGGTAGGAGAATATCAATTTATAAGTCGCTTGTGTCTATGCTTTTTTTCAAAGAAAATCCTTATAAGAAAAGAAGAAGGAGATTCATATTAGAATTGTACACCCTGGATTATTCTTAATGATTTCAATAGCATTATTCATTCATGGAAGTTAAAGTCAATGTTAGTTTAAGAAATCTCTTAGAGGACTTTAATAAATGTATGAGTCACATAGAGTTTAGTAATCCTAAAATGGAGGGACAATTTTCACTTAAAATATTAAGTAACAAGTTCTTAAGGAAAAAAACTTGATAAGGCACTAATCAGCAGTCATTGTCTAAGCATATTCCTTGAAAGAAAAGTCCTATTCAATGTTTTATTGTGTTTAGACCACACCCTTACTGAAATTCTAAACCTAAATCTAAAGTAGAAGAAGTCAACCTCGTTTTGATTTAAAATTAATTGGAAAAAATGAGGGATTTGAAGTTATTGTCACCAAAAGACTGAGCTATAATTTTCACAGTCATAACCATGCACAGTTTTCTTTTTTATATATATAAGGTTAGGGAGGATCTAGATAAGCTTAATAAAAATGCTATAGTAATATATAGAAGTTTTTAACGCAAAAGTTAAGCTAAATTAGGCCTTAGAAGTGTTGAATGTAAAAGCTAATCTAAATTAGGCCTAACAATCTCTTTGAGAAGACCTGCTAATAAAGATAGGGTAGCGTTACAAAGTTATACTTAAGTACTGGAAGTAAATTGCTCTATCCTTAAGCAAAGATTAAGAATAGTATGGTTAAATAATCGAGATAGAAATGCCTCTTTCTTTCATAAATCAGTCCTCTCAAGAATTTAAAAAAAACTTTAATGGAGTAGCCTCACTTTACAAAATTGATGGCTCCTTATTCCAAACATAAGTTGAAATGCTATTAAAAAATCATGATTACTTCACAAACTCCCTTTTTTTTAATCCTAATAGTTGTTCCTCTATACAAGTGCTTAAATCTTTCATCATATATAAGATTTCAAACATTGAAGAACAAATCTTGATCTTGACCTTCAATGTTGATGATATAGAAAAAGCTTTATTTTATCTTAAATCAAATAAATCATCAAGACCTGATAGGCCCAATGCTTTTTTCTTTAAAAAAACTTAAAATTTCACTTGTTGTAATACAATTTAGGAATTCATTGCAAAGCTTCTAGCTATAAAACTCAAGGAACTATTGAAGTTTCATATCAATCTAACACAAGGTGAAGTCATTAAAGGAAAAAATAGGGATAATCTCATCCTAACTTTAAAAAATTATAAAGGAAGAACTTCTTAAAAAGTTATGCAATCAAGATTGACCTTGACAAAGTTTTTTGTTCCATCAATTAAAGCTTCATTATAAACACTCATAAAGCTTTTAGGTTCCTTTTTAGATTCATAAATTAGATAGAGAAATGCATCACTTTAGTCTCCTAGAATATACTATTGAATGGAGAACCTACAAATCTTATTAAAGAAGCAAAAGAACTAGGGTAAGTTGATCTTATATGCCTTTGCTTGTTTACAGTAAGTATAAAAGTTCAGACTAAATTTGTTGGTGATGTGATATGCCTAAAGGGTAACTTTAAATTTCATAACAAGTGTAAGAAACTCAAGATATTATGTTTCTCTTTTGTTAATGATTTATTATTACACTTTAGGTTTGATTCTTCTTTTATTAGTGCTTTAATGACAACCATTAGAACTTTGAAGGATCTATCTAGTCTTATAATAAATAAAGACAAGAGTCAGTTTTTGGTTTCATCATTTGGTAACCATCTCTTAAGATGGATCTCTAATTTTTGGTTTCATCATATGGTAACCATCTCTTAAGATGGATCTCTAATTTGACTGGCCTCAAGACCGTACAGTTCTCTTTCACATTTTTTGGAGTTATTATACCTCATAAAAGACTAAATTATAAGGATTTCCTTCAGTTGATTAGAGGAATTAGTAGTTTATGTAATAAACGTATCTACTTTGTAGATAAGATCTAACTTTTTTTTCTTAACTCCATACACATATATTAGTCCTTTCATCTAATGTTCCCTAAGAGTTTACTTAAAATAATATAGAAAATGCTCAAGAGTTTCCTATGTTTAGGTTAAATTACTAGAAGAAGTAGGCCAAGGTGAAATAACGTGATGTATGCATGCCTAAAGAAGAATAGGAAGTGGGGATTGTTCCCATTAAATTCGCTAATAAGGTTTTGATGATTAAGAGAATAAACAATCATGGTTTATAAAAATAAGCTTTATAGGTTAAATAGGTTTATACTCAATACCTTAAATAGGAGAACTTCTAGAATTTCATCCCAAAAACTAATACATCTTGGACTACATTTCATATTTTAAAGTTAAGGGAGCAAGTGAAATTAAAGTTTAAGCACGAGCCTAGAGATGGCTCTATTATATGATTTCAGTTTGATAATTGGAGTAATCTTGGGCCATTAAGTAAATTCAGTGTCTTCATAGCTCCAAAAGATACAATATGAGAAGATGCAATAGTTAAAGAAGTATTAAAATAGAATAACCATGTTCTTAGTCAAAGAACATGAATTGGCTTAATGGAAAATGCACCCAAATATAATCCTAATTTGAATAAAAGGGATTCAATTCAACATTTGAGGCACTCATCTAGAAAATTCTGTGACATTTCATATAGACAATTATTCAGAATCAGAGATCTAAAGCTTGTTGACACAATTTGGTATGGTTTAAGTAGGTTATCCTTAAGGTTTCCTTCATCTTATGGCTTACCGTTAAGAGGAGGTTAACTGTTAGACCCCTAAGTCCTAGATAATGGAATCATGCGAGCATTGATGAGTCTTGAGCAATGTTTGACTTGTGGAATAATGGAACAAGGCAAAGGCTTGTGAGGAGGAAAGGAGGAAAAAGGGTAATGTCAAGCATTGTTGCACATTGGCAAAATTTTTTAATAACATGCAAGATTCAGATGTGAGACCAAAAGAGGGCTCGAGATGGACTTAGAGTCAAAGGTTTTATAGATAATACGCACGAGGGGAATATGGAGAGTTCCAACTTAACTTAGCAAGTAGATCAACCATGGTATGACTTTTGGGAGAGTTTTGGACCTTGTGCAAGTTGACTTGGCTAGGGCTAGGTTCTTGATGGACTAAGGACTTAGTGTGTGTTCAAATAGACAGACCATAGCTAATGGAGTTGGCATGGAAAGCATTGAATGAATTAGTGTGCTATTGGCTTGAATGACTCATCATGAACAGATAGAGATGAGGAGATCTTGAATGATGTGGTGTATAACATCACAGTTGATGAACATCAGCTCTAAGAGATAAAGATCATATGAAAGGATTATCTGAAGATAGAGGAGATCTTCATGGATATGGATATCTTGTTATTGTGATGTAGCTGAATCCTATTGGATAAAGTCGTAATTGAATGGGGATGTCATTCTATTGGTTGGTGTGGTGTAATTTGATAATGATAAGATGTGATCTTAGCTAGTAGAGTTCTATTAGGATTCTAACTTGGTCAGCTAAAGGTGATTATAAATAGTTCATTTGAGCCTTGCTTTTCTCAGAGAGAGGGAGATCGAGAGGCATCCTTTGTATACTTTGACAGAAATAATAAAGGTTGACATTTTCTTGTATCTATTTCTTGTTCTTATCATTGCCATAAATATTTAGTTCTTTCATAGTTTTCTTAAAAGGATGTGAGAGTGAAACACAGCGAGGGTCACGAGGAAAGGTTGAATCTTGTTTTAATAGACCTAAGTGAAATTGTTGTGCAAAGGGTTTGCACAACTAGTGGATAAGTTGGTGATTGAAGGAAAACCTTTGTAACAACTAGTATCAGAGCCAAATTTCGAGATGATAGGAGGTAGCAATTTGACGGAGTGTGTCAACAGAGTGGAGACACTTATTGGGCCAACTCCTCAAAGGGAGGAAGAGGTGACGTCTTACAATACTCGATTCGAGATATTAGAGGCACGAATATAACAATTGTAGCATCAAATAGTGGAGTTGAAGAAGGCACAAGAGGATTCTAGATTTGAGATCACGATCCTAAGGTTTGCCGTTGCAACAAAGGATTTTGGACATGTTGAAAGCACTTTGGTGAAGGTGCGAGGGCCATAAGTTTTCAACAGCAAACAGAGTGCCAAAGAGCTTGAAAATTTCTTGTGGGACATGGAGTAGTGCTTTGCAACAATAAAGGTGGCTGATTCAGAGAAGGTGTCGATCACGACAATACACTTAGTGGAAGATGCAAAGCTGTGGTGGAGAACGAGAACCTCCAACAACATCAGTGCGAGTAGACCTTCCATCAACATTTGGGAGAAGATAAAGAAGGAGCTAAAGGATAAATTCCTCCCCAACAACACTTTATGGATCATGAGGGAAGCTTTGATGAGGTTGAAGCAAAATGACTTAGTGTGGGAGTATGTGAGGAAATTCATATCTTTGATGATGGACATATAGAACAAGTTAAAGGAGGACAAGTTATTCAAATTTATAAACGGTTTGTAGGGTTGGGCACAAATAGAGCTTCTGAGGTAGAACATGAAGGACCTCCTAAGTGTGATAACGATTGTGGATGCCTTGATGGATCTCCAAATGCCACCACGAATTCGAGCTAGCTACGAGGCTAAGAAGATTTGGTTGAACGTGGAATGGATTGGAGAAAGGCAAGGAAAAGGTAGGTGAGTCTTCTTAAGGTAAGTCCAAGAAACAATCAAAGCGAGATATTGCTTGTTTCATTTGTGAAGGGTTACACTTTGCTCATGAATGCCTAAGATCGAAGGGGGTGAGGAGCAAGTAAATACCATGGTCACGAAGGATCAAAGAGAAGGAGAGGAGGACTCCACGAAATAAGTCTAACTCGGTAATTATGCTATGTTGGGCGTAATGGACCTTGTGAAGGAGCGTTCGAACAAAAGCAAAGAGAAACTCGATAGAGAGGGAATATGATACATGGGAGATTTGTCAATGGCTAAGGAGTCTTCGAGAAAACCACATTCGAAGAAATGTCCACATATTATTTTGACGAGGGTGTCGATTTTTCTAGTTGGGGTCTCCTAAGTCCTAAATAGTGGAATTGTGCAAACATTAGTGAGTCTTGACCAATGTTTGACATACAAAACAACAAAAGAAGGCAAAGACTTGCAAAGAGGAAAAAGGGTAATTCAAGCGTTGGCATGCATCAGTGTATGCTGGTGGAAATCTTCAACAAGATGTAAGATTTGGATGTTAGACCAAAAGAGGGCTCGAGATGGACCTGGAATCAAAGGTTATATGGATTACACGCATGACGGAAATATACGAGAGTTCCAAGGTAACTTATCAAGTAGATCAAGCATGGTATAAGTTTTAAGAGAGTTTTAGACCTTGTGCAAGCTTATTTGGCTAAGGCTAGGTTCTTGATGGACTAAGGACTTAGTGTGTACTCAAATGGACGAACCATGACTAATGGAGTTGGCATGGGAAAGCATTGGATGGACCAGTGTGCTATTGACTTAGATGACTCATCATCAACGGATAGAGGTGAGGAGATCTTGGATGATGTGGCAGATAAGATCACAGTGGATAAACATCAACTGTAAGAGATAAAAATCATATAGAAGGATCATCTGAAGATAGAGGAGATCTTTGTGGATATGGATAGACCATTTCTAGGTAGATGTTATCTTTTATCTTGTTATTGTGATGTAGCTGATTCCTATTAGCTAAAGTCCTAATTGGACGGGGAAGTCATTCTATTGGTTAGTGTGGTGTAATCTAATAAGGATAAGATGTGATCTTAACCAGTAGAGTTCTATTAGGATTCTAACATAGTCATCTAAATGTGCCTATAAATAGCTCATTGAGTCTTACTCTTCACAGAGAGAAGGAGATTGGGAGAGCGTGCTTTGTATAATTTGAAGGAAGTAATAAAGATTGACATTTTGTTGTATCTTTTTCTTGTTCTTATTGTTTCTATGAATATTTAGTTCTTTCGTAGTTTTCTTACAAAGATACGAGTGTGAAACAATGTGAGGGTCGTGAGACGTTCGAGAATGAATAGATTGGTTGACGGTTATGAGGAATATGGCATAAAAGAAAAATTAGTGAATGTTTTAAAATAAATGTCAGAATCTTTAAACTTTTTATCTGAATACATTCAACAAAAAAAGAAGAAGTTAGCCAACAACCGGAGCGTTTCTTATTTCTTGAGTGCCATCAGAACCCCAGATCAGGTCAATTCTGTATACTAATAAAAGAAGGCAAATATAGAAGTTACGAGACTCTCATTCGCTTCCCTATCCGCATCGAACGTTTGTTGTGAAATTCAGTATTAGAGCAAGTTTGAGCTTTAGAACGTGTACGAGCTTCTGTAATTACTAATTACCTAGTTCGTTTCGCACAAGGTGTAGCCAGGTTCTGAGCAAGTTGCTTTCATCTTAAAAGAAAAAAGAAATGAGTTTACGTATGTTTGTTAGTGAACCGTAAACAGTGAGCGAATATGTGGCGAGGCCTAAAAGGTTTTTTACACTAATTTTACAGAATGGGTTGGTAATTTTAAACATTCGGTGCTCTTTGGGAGATTTTGTTCTGGCCCAGCCCAACTTCCTTGGGGGATAGGACCGTCATTGATCTAAGGAACCCTGTTGTTTGTTAACAACTATGGACGAGTGTTCATACTTTGAAAAAGGGAGGAAGGAAGCTATCGATGACTCATTTCTCTGTCAGCCGAATCAAACATAAACTTTGTCTACGCTTTCACATTAATGACGAAAGCAAGTGGAATATGATGTTTTTGCATATGTCGTCACACTATTGACGTCAACCATGGATTTTAATTTTTAAGTCACAAATTCCATGCTTTCCAATTAGTGGAATAAAGTAAGACTACAATTTCGAATAAACCCATAAATATTTAATAATCTTACCTAACCTGACTACATTTCCACCAACACAGATAACAGATTCCTGGTATTCGCAGCCCTTGTTCCACCAAACACCATGCATATTACATCTTCAGATTGATGCGCAATTGAAGAACTAAAGAACATTATTGTTTCGATGTATCTATCTGGCAAACCATATCATTTTTCCGATAAAGTTTTTTTTTTTTTTTGATTCGAGTAAACCCCACAGGCGGGCCAAGCGGGCTCACCTCTCAGAGAGCCAAGTGGCTACACCTTATCACGGAAGGCCTTA
>JANKOD010000002.1:20309281-20336790 GCA_026284645.1 Erythroxylum acuminatum
TAAAACCGAACCGGATCACTGAACGGTTCAAACTTTTTTCGGTCGGACCGGATGGACCGGTCCGGTTTTTAAAACATAGTTCTTTTGTTAGGTTTTGACCTAGGGCATAAAAATATGCATCTTATGTATTCAGAAACAACTTTCGACATCTTTTTATAAGAATTGAGAGAAACTTGTCTTGGGTTCTTCATTAAATTGTAGAACTTATCATGATTGATTCAATCTCGTGGCGTTCAAACCTGACTTATCACTCCCTCTTCTCATCTATTCTAGAGTATGGCATTCGTATCCTTCTTTTTATCCTTTGTTTGATTTAGCTTTCTTGCAGGTAGGATCTGTCTTGCTTTGTGCCAGTTCAGATTTAGTCATTTTGGGGTTGCATCACTAAGTTGATAAAATTGTCCATATATGAGAAACCTCTACGTTTATTTGGCTGCATATGTAATCGAAGTTTATAGTTCATCCTCTTTCAATGGTCCAAATCTATGCTTTTTTCTTGGTCAACGATATATTGAGACGGAAAGCACAGCCCGGGCAAGACATCAATGCTGTTGTGAAATTTCATCCACTTATAATGACATACGATTGAAGGCATAGAATACATCAGTGGAAGCATTTTATAATTGGGAACCCGTATTCTGCCTCTTTAGAGATTAGACAATCAAAGTTTTACGCACCAAATGCTTCAATGTCTATCATCACTTTATCAACCAAAAAAAACAAAAATTCTGGTCCACTAAAAGTTGCACTTTCCATCTCTTTATCAAAATCGGGATTAGATCGCACATGATATAAGATAATATTCGGTCGGTGAGAAGTCTTAAAGAAGTAAGCATAAAAAGAGTTTACCTTTTGGTAGACATTATAATGCTCCAAACTCTGATGAACGTGAGAAATTGACATTAACCTACCATAAAAGACTTCACCAAGCACGTGTTTAGAGCAACTACGGCTATCTGAAACAAAATGCTCAGGCTACAGAAGTAGTTCCACTGTCAAAAAAGTGGAAACTTCCTACAAGAAAAATGTTGTTATCGGTATGACACATTAACCTACTCACACTATTATTCCCAAAAGGAAGAAGAAGAAGAAGAAGAAGAAGAAGCAAAACCGTTGCCTAAGTGATCTGAACATTGTGGCAATTGTGATGAAAATTGTTTCAAATGTATATCTTTTCAAAACCTGTCAATTTAACACTCCAGCCTGATGTATTTATACTAATCAAAGTCCATTTCAGAAACATCCGATCCAATGCAAGAAGATTTATGTTGGGCCTAACACAAGTTACAATGGGAAACAGCAATTCCAATCGACCTTTTAACTGCATGAATATCAGAAACAACTGAAGTAACTCCATTGGCATTTGAACCGAATACCAGAAGACCCAACCTAGTCCAGGATGGTGGCTGCTAATCTAAACCTAATATTTTATAAACAAGTCAAAGATTGCAGAGAAAACGACATACTTACGTCATCTATCGTCGATCCTTTGCATTTAAACAAATTTGACTTACGTTCCTCCACCTTGTCGGTCGAGGATAATGTCGACTTGGAACATCCATTATTAATTACGTCGACCCCTATGCAAGGATGTGAGGACTATGTTATTGAATACTAAGGGTCATTTACATATGTTTCAAAGCAAAAGCTGAAAATATATACGTTTTCTTTTCACTTTAGTAGTCAATTCAGTTGGGTGAGAAACATAAATGTGCCTTGTAAGGTATACTTGATTGATTTAACAATTGGTAGCAAAATAAATGTTGGGATATTTTTGCCTGTGGAAATATGGTTACACGTTAAAGTCATGAAACGCCACATGAGAGCGATTTGCAAAAAGGCCAGTCCATTTAAGCATGCAGAACTATAAATCATTTCCTCACATACCATTCTTATTTCTGTCTTCTTCTCTTGGCTAAAAAGGCTATTAAAACATCCCACTTGTTTCCTGAAAGTTTACTACACTTGCTAGCACAGAGACCAAGGGAGAAACAACTTGACCATCCTTTGCATAATCTTTTTCCTATGTGAATAAGGCAACTATTGCTTGCAAAGTAACCATGTGCACCAACTTGTGTAAATGGCTCATTTAAGGAAGCATGCTGGCCATGCACGATTACAAGGGACAGAAAACCAACTAGAAATAGACACCATACTATAAAGGTTGGAGAGTTAACAAAGGATGGAAAATCATAAGCTTGCTAGGGAAAACATAAGCATAGGACATTAGAAAATGATGTTATCTAAAGAATTACTGAAGATGCATATCATGGTCATCAATAAGCATAGCATATGATCGATGAAAGCCATGAAAAGCAAAGTGAAAAATCTGGAATAAGCAGGGATGAAATAGAATGCAAACTTAAATGCCCTTACGCAACACAAGTGCCCTTTCAGTAGAAGAAAGTCTAGCAATACTCTGATGAAATTTGATATAGACCACATAAATCAATTGACTACACGGTTTTCCCCCGACAGAAGAACTTCACCAGATAGGTTATCCGCTAAATATGCAGCACAGAAGCATATTAACTTCCTCTAGAAATTGGCAGGGGCAAGTAAAAACCAATGCAGCAACGTATTAAACAAAATTGGCAATCACAAATGGTTCACCATCGATGATTTATACGTAAAGTATAATCAAAAGAAAGCCACCGCAAATTCATAGCCTTTTAAAACAAGCTACGCTTTCTCCTCCCATGCTTAAAACAAATTAAGACCCTAAACTGTGATCCTTGTTTGTTTTGTACATGTATATTTGTGAAGGGACAACACCTTACCTCAATGGATGCCTATCAATTTATTGAATGCAACATTGAGGACTACACACAAAAAGGAGGCTCAGAAAACAAACCATTTTTAATTACAAGTGACCCAGTCTACGACTCAACTACAAAAGCAAGGACCAAAGGGGAGTTCATGGGAGCTTAGGTTTAAGCGTGGGCAAGCTACTGGAATGTGCAGGGCTAAGCTTATGGATCCAATTAAGACGTCCTTTCTTCGGATCTACACAAGTTAGGTTTTGCACCAGATTCAGAGTGCCATCATGAACAATGGCAGATTCAAATTGCTCCAACACCTTCACAATCTGCCAAAACTCAGGTCTCTTCTCTGGTTGCAATGACCAACATTGCTCAATCAAATTTCTCATGGCAGCAGGACAGTCCGCAGGAATAGCAGGTCTCAAATTCTGGGGCATTTGAAATTTTCTGATATCAGAACCCATTTGGAAGAAAAGTACTTTATAAATGCCAAAGATTTATTTGCAATGAAAATGGACAGTAATCAAAGAAGAGTTGCACATATTTTACAGCACTTCTTTTCTAGAACATAAAGCCCCTTCTAAAATGTCGAGTGATCGTGTTGAGGGCAGGGTGCAGGGATGAATGCATATGGATGATGGTAAATGGGGAATGATAAGTGCTATACCTTATTCACTACTGCAAAAGCAGCTTGGATGGGGTTCATATCCTCGTAGGGAATTGTTCCAGCAACCATCTCCCATAAGATGAGACCAAAACTATACACATCGACCTTTCGCCCATAAGATTTCTTTTTAATCATCTCAGGTGCCATCCACCTATATGTACCAGGGTCATCAGCTAGCAAATCACAAGATGCCTCTTCACAAGCAATACCAAAGTCTGCAATTTTCAGGTGAAAATCTTCATCAATGAGAACGTTTTCTGGTTTGAGATCCCGATGAATGACACCCTGAGAGTGAATGTATTCCATTCCACGAGCAATGTCCAGTGCAATAGCAATAAGTTTCTTTAAGGGGAGAGACTTATCCTCAAGTTTGTGCAAGTATGCCCTCAATGAACCTTCTGATAAATATTCTGTTATGACGCAATAAACTGGCAAGTTTTTGCATGCAGCTACAAACTGTTTCATCAATTAAAGTATAATATTCCACAAAGCGTTAGTGAAGACAGTAAACTCAAAACTTATCCAACAACGATAGTTGCAAACTTCTGGTCACAAGTAAGTATTTACATACATGTTTCAAATCAACAGCTAAAGGAAACCTAGTAATCAACCATAAGAAACTAAATTCCAGATCACAGGGGAAACAATAAAAAAATCTATATGGGACTATGGAATGCAAGAACTTATTATATTATTCAGGAAAAAAAGAAAATAATTTGTTAACCTTTATGACATTTGGATGATGCAATCGAGATAAAAGCGTAACTTCTCGATTGAATTGTTTCTCTAATCGAGCAGCTAAGGTTCCATTTTCGTCATCATCTGGTACTCTGATAATTTTCACCGCAACAGGTTCATCCTTGTAAACTCCATGGTACAGCCTACTATGCGCTCCATGAGCAAACCTAAGCCCAAGAAACAGCTTAGACATATCAACAGTCCATTCATCAGCTGTTTCTACAGCATTAATTTTTACTCCACCGTGGTCAAAATACTTTGTCCATGAAGAATCCTTCTTGCTCCTAGATTTTTCGTGACCCTTCATCGAGGCCAAGTGCCTAAGTGGGCTTGTATTTGAAGAAGATTTGCCTGAACCAGTTTCTTGGGATTCCTTGTGGAAAAACTTTCCAAATCCCTTGTCATGATTTTTTCTGCGAGGATGCGGTGTTGAGAATCTCATCCTATCAGATCTTGCCTCCTTAAAAGTATCAGAAAGAACCGTTTGAGGTAGCGGAGACAAAGATCTCTGTTTGTTGGTAACGGGATTTCGCTCAATCTGAGAATTACTATGAACTGATGATTTCTGATTGGAAGCTATTGATTCTGAAGAGTACCTTGATTTAAATCCTGAAAGTCTCTGAGACTGAAGGCTCACAGGAAAAGAGGCCAATTTTGAAGTGTCCAAACGATGACAAACTGTATGGGAGAACTTCGTCCTCCTTATCCAAGACGTAGCCTCTTCTCCCATGTATAGCCTTTCTTCTTTGCCAACAAATCTGATCCTTGAAACCCTAACAAAGGTATCAACTATATTCCAAAATCTTTATCTCCTTCTTCTCCAGCAGAGCAGAAGAAGAAGGATTGAGAGCCAGAAACTAACTTGTAGAGCTCAAAAGACCGATTTGCTTAAAACCCATTAACAAAGAAACGACGAAGATTCAAACTTTAAACCCAGCAGAATGGGAAGACCATTCAAAGCCATGAAGAGAAATCAAGAAAAAGACCATGGCAGAAATTACTCGCATCTCTATCTGAAATAGAATCCCATGAAATCCAAAGTATACCATCAACAAAAGGATTCTATCAAAGCTAAACTTCTATAATCAATCAACTACCAACCCTTGATGAGCTTCCCCTCTTGTCCTTTTGCCTTCAAAGTCAAAATGGCACCTTCCGTATAAACCTGGAAAATCCCATGTAGGTGTAGCCCACCAAGTCACCAATAAACAAATAATGATTAAAAAACTGACATTGAAAGAAGGAAAAAGGAAAAGCATACTCAATTATTTTTTAAAAAAAAGTAAATACCCATCGCCACCTTCAAATTAACACAGAGAGAAGCTAATCATTATGTCAACACAACCATAAACCACAAACAAGAATGAAGAAAAGAGATGAATAAAAAGGCAAATCTAAAGCGATACTCGCAAATTGAAGGGCAAGCACGTAGCTTTACAGGCACGGTTAAATCAACCCATTAAAAAAGTTTTATTATTGAAGGACCTCAACAACAGAGAGATCAAGAGAGGATGTTTATGGTTTTATGGGGAGACAGAAAATTCCTGTAGATAGAGGGCTTCAAGATTTCAAAAAAGAAAACAAAACATACGTAATGGAAACGGTTGTAGGTCGCCGTGGATTCCCGTGGACCCGATATCCCGGGAGGCGCGTGGGACCCCGGTGCCGGAGATGATGATTGCGGGCGTGAGGATGGTAGGGCCCACGGGAGGGAGGGCGGAAGCAGATGTTTGTGTTATGGTTACGAGGGCTTTCTTATTCAGTTTGATATTTTAGCAAGGTGTAATAAAAGTAAGAGGATTCCAAGTGACACTTTGTCACTTTCGGAGAGAATGAGTGTCACTTTACAAGAACCACCGTGGGTTTGGTTTTGGTACGGTTCGCACGGACGCTTTTTCTCTGCTTCTTCTGTTTATGGGTGGTTGGGCTGGGTTGGGTCGGGTCGGGTCGGGTTGGTGGGTGCTGGTCGTGGAAGGGGAGATGCCCGGGATGATGCCGATGGACCGGTAGCGGCGGGTTGTTTTTATAATTAATTAATTTACACGCATTTTAACTCCCGTAATTTTCTGAATGGATTAAAGTAAGAATGGAAGTTAGAGATTGAACAGTTAAGGGTACAAGCTCAAGGTATCTGTAGGATCTTTGAAGCATTATTCCTGACGTACGGTGGGATTGGAATCGTTCTTTTGGAGTTTTGTATGTGTGGGGTGGTTGTAGCAGTCATCCAACAAACTAGTTCTTCCATTTCCATAATATTCTTATCCATGAAATATATTCTGTTATTGAAATCATGTCATGTGCCTCCTCATCAATTGCTATTTTTATATATATCAGTCATGTTGTGAATTGGTCAAATGGTAAAAAGTAAAACTGAAGAATAATATAATATCATATCAGGTACAAATTCGTTTATGGAAAGGAAAGTGGTTGAATGGGATAGGTTGCTTTTCATAAATTCAACTTGACATGTACATACGTGAGCTTCTTTCGCCGTTACTGCGCCTCAAGACCTGATATAAAATAGTCGATCTAGACGTGGAGGGACACAACATTATAAAAAACGGAAAAAATTTCAACCTCGAAATATTTTTTTTTTTCTCTCTAGAGGAGGGTGTTAACCCGATTAACAAAGCCTAGGCCACACCACCCCAACCATATCAGCATAAAGGTGCTGCGAAAGTTGAGGGGGAGGTCGACTAACTATATGAAGACCGCTTGACATAGAAATGGCAGATTTTGCCAAAACATCGGCAACTCTGTTTGCTTCACGAAATATCTTCTTGACTATCACCTGCCAATCTCTTCTCAAGAACTCCTTGCATTGTTGAACCAAACTTCGAAGAAAGAGAGGCATCTTCTTGTCGGACTGCAATAACAGTACTGCAACACTAGAATCCGTTTGAATAACAATCTTCTTCCATCCTCGATCCCAGGCAAGCTTTAAGGAATTAAATATTCCCCAAAGTTCAGCTCCCACAATGTCACATGTCCCAATATGATGTTGAAACCCCTCTAGCCAACGTCCAGTATCATCTCTGCACACACCTGCACAACTTGCAACTCCAGAAGAGGTTCTACTACCATCTGTGTTGATTGCAACCCACCCAGCAGGAGGATAGTCCCAAGTAACAAACTTAATGGAACGCGTCCTTGCTTGACCAAATTGATCACGTCCTGACCAAGCTCGATGAGTCCAAGAAGCTTGTTCAATCACCAGTTTCTTCAACGCTTCAACACTATCAACTTGTCCATTAAAAACAAGATTATTGCGGCTTTTCCATATTTGCCAAACAGCAGTAGCAAAGAGAATGTCCCAGGGAACGCCAAAAACCTGCACAGAAAATAATTTTAAGTTGGAGAGTATCCAACTCTTAATGTCCGTCAATTCATAAAAAACTCCATTCACCCCAGAAGCATCTAACTCCTCCCACAATCTCTTCATAAGCTCACAATCACGCAAAAGATGAAGAACAGCTTCTGGTTGGATTTGACAACGAGCACATAGATCCATATCAATAAAACCTCTCCTCTTACGCTCCACATTACACATAATACGATCATGTGCAACTTCCCATAAGAACAACCGTATTCTTTGAGTAGAACGAGCCTTCCAAATCCACCTCCACACCTGGTGTTCCACTCCTTCGCCTCTCATAGAAATACAGTCATAACCCGAAGAAACAGAATATTCACCATGGGTATTAAACTTCCAAGCAAAATTATCGAAATAATTGTCATCATCCATTAATAATAAAGACCCCATCCGATTTAACACCTCTACAGGAACCAAACCATGAAGCCTCTGCCAATTCCACCCCTCACCAGGTACCCAGAAATGGGAAACAGGAAGAGATTTATCCCTCTCATCCACCTCTGCCAACGCCAAATCAATCAAGGGACCATCACCTAGCCAATTATCTAACCAGAAATTGGTCCCCTTACCATTATAAACATCCATAAACACCCCTTTATGTAGAATTTGGAATCCTTTAACAATGGACTTCCATATCAAAGAAGACCGAGCCTTCACTCCATTATTCCAGGACAACTGTCCAGCCATATACTTCTGAATAATACATTGAGCCCACAAAGCAGAAGATTCCTTATGAAGACGCCAACTCAGCTTTCCAACCAAGGAATGATTCATCTCTCGAACTCCCCTGATGCCTAAGCCTCCTCTATTCTTCGGTGCTGTAACTAATTGCCAATTGAGCAAATGGCATCTCCTCTCCGCCTCCGTACCATGCCATAAAAAATCACGACACACTTTTTCAATTTCTTGACAAACAGAAACTGGTAATACAAATACCTGCATCGGGTAGATGGGAATCGAATTAAGCACCGATTGTACTAAGGTTGCTCTACCTGCCATAGACAAATTCTTCGCTCTCCACCCCTCCAACCTTCTCCTCATCTTGTCTAAAAGAAACTTATACCCAGATGCATTCATTCTGCCATGGACTGAAGGGACCCCCAAATAACGGCCGAGATCGGCAACAAGAGGAATACCAGCAGAATTAGCTAGCTCAGAAGCTACTTCAGCACTTACATTGGGCGAAACAAATAAACATGATTTACCACTATTAATTCGTTGCCCAGAAGCCTGACTAAAAACTTCTAAAATGCCTAAAATGTTACGCATTTGCTCAACAGAAGCTTCCGCAAAAAGAATCATATCATCCGCGAACATTAAATGTGAAATCATAGGGCCCCTCCTCGAAAGCTTGACAGGTTTCCATAGCCCCACATTAACCGATTCTCGAATAAGATGAGCCAAATGCTCAATGCAAAGCACAAAGAGAAAAGGGGAAATAGAATCTCCCTGTCTGACCCCTCTGGTTGGATGAAAACTTTCCAAACGCTGACCATTCCATAGAACAGACATCGATGAGGATCTAACACATTTCATAATATTCTCCACCCATCCCTGTGGAAAATTAGCATTTACAAGAGTCCACTCAATAAAATCCCAGTTAAGCCTATCATACGCCTTTTCCAAATCGATTTTAATCGCCATATAGCCCACCTTCCCCTTATCAATCTTCATCGAATGTAAAGCTTCCTGATACACAACTATATTATCCACAATTTGTCTTCCGGGGACAAAACCAGCTTGCTCAGGGCCAACTAAATCTGATAACACATGCTTCAGTCTATTCATCATAGTCTTGGTAATGAGTTTATATAAAACATTACATAAACTAATTGGCCGAAATTGTGAAACCAATTCCGGATGCTCAACTTTAGGTATTAAAACTAGCAAAGTATCATTCAAATCGGCTGGCAGCGGCGCTCCCTTCAAAACATCAAGTACAAAACCACTAACACGGTCGCCAAGAATTCCCCAGAAGCGTTGATAGAACACTGGTTGAAAACCATCAAGACCCGCTGCCTTAAACGGGCTCATCCCAACAAGAGCTTCATGAACTTCCTCTTTGGAAAACGGCTTATTTAAAATTTCCAAAGAATCTTCCGAAAGCATAGGAAAAGGAATAGTAGGTAAAACACTAGCATTCATAGAAGCATCACAAGTATAAAGATTTTGGAAGAAATTTCTTACTAACACTTGTAACTCCGCCTCCTCAGACACAAGAACACCATCCATATCTTTCAGAGCTCCGATTTTAACTCTTTTATGCTTAGTCAGGGTAGCTAAATGATAGTACCGCGTATTACGATCCCCAGAGACAATCCACTCTTCCTTCGCCCTTTGGAACCAAAAAAGCTCTTCTTGGGAAAGAATCTCTTCCAACTCCTTTCTTAATTTACGCTCCAGCTTAACAAGATTTGCCAATCTTCGTTTTCCCATCTTGCGTTGAACACCTTCTATTCGTCGTATCAGCCTCTGCTTCTTATAAAAAATATTACCAAACACATTTTTGTTCCAATGACCCAGATCATCAGCAACCAGTTTAAGAGATTGAGTAATATCACTTGATTTCTGCCAACTTTCTCTAATTACATGCGCCAAACCATCATGTCTCAACCACGGAACCTGAAAACGAAAGCTTTTATCACCACTCTGACCATCTTCCTCTAGAGTAAGAACAAGAGGACAATGATCAGAATAAAGACGAACTGGATGAAGAATACTAGCATTAGGAAACAAAAATCTCCATTCTTCTGAACACAAACCCCTATCCAGCCTCGACATCTTTAAATTCTGAGTATCCACCCCTTTCTGCCATGTAAAAGGAACTCCTCGATAACCCAGGTCAAGCAAAGCATTCTAAAAAATCCAACTATTAAAATCACGTGATCCCGGTGAATTAAACGTTGAATACCCCCACTGCTCTTCTTGTGACATCAAAGAATTAAAGTCGCCCAACACAACCCACCTCGGATCACTACCAAAAACATCCCGACGAAGGTCCCTCCATAAACGCCTTCTAGAGTCAACCTGTGGGCTAGCGTACACACAACTAAAAAACCACTCCTCCCCCGATATCATAGAAATTTTACAAGAAATAAACTGAGGATGAGATTCCACCAAATGAACAGAAAATCCATTGTCACTCCACAACACCCAAATACCTCCACTATACCCTACTGCCTCTACCCGAATCCAATTATCATAACCCAACCTACTACAAATTAAATTTGCTTGTGCACCACTAACTCGCGGTTCAAGAAGACAGACAATATCAGGAGAGAACAATCTCTTATATTCCTTAAAAGCCTGTCGAAAACCTGAAGAAGCAGCTCCAAAACAATTCCAGGAAACAATAATCATAACAAACTTTATTATTGAGAATTTGTATTCAGTTAGTCAATCCAAAACATACATAAGAAAAAATCATTATATAGAAAGATAAAGTTTATAATTTATTATTTTATAGTTTAAAATCTAAAATATTATTTCTGATAATATTTGGGTATTCTTGACATTATATATAAAAATAGAATTTTTAATTTTTGATTTTAAATTAATATATAGTATTTTAATTTTGCATATGTTCATTTGAGTCTAGTTTAATTTTGAAAAAAGTTTGCCAACTATTATTTGGTGGCCATTATTACTATAAATAAAAAAACAAAGATTTTCTTTATATTTTTATTTCAATAAAGATAATCACTAATGATTTTTAATTTCTCAAACCTTAATATTAATAATTTAATTTACAAATTTTGATAAATAGAATTATTGATTTAATTTTAATAAATAATAATTTATAAATTGCCTTACATAACTTTGAGGCAGAGATGATGCCATGTGAACATATACATAATGCATTTATAAATAACTTATTTATAAGGTGAAGGTTTTAAGGATTCACAAATGAATTTATCACACATTAAAAAGGGACAAAAAGAAAGAGTGAATTATATAGAAAAGTATATTTAATTCACTTAGATATTATATTATACACAAAGATTGAGTCCGTAATTTATTTAATATTTTATATTGAGATATATTATCTTTAATTATATTTGAGTTCTTTTAGTTCTGATCTAGTTTTTTTTTTCAAATCCCTTAAAATTCAACATGTTTCATAAATTTAGTTTTCAACAAACCCCAATTAAATATTGGACTAATTTTTATAGTCCAAGGTTTAAAAGTTCATAAGTTTAGTTTGAAATTATGTTTACCAAAAATATTTAACAGTCATTAAGTTGCATACTTTTACGAAATGTCCAACTTCATTAGAACGTAATTGACAGCACAAACGTCACTGGATATGCTGGTGGATAATTTTATCATTTTTTATAAAGTTGGATAATTATTAATTGTATTTTTATTTTTAAATAAATTAAATGTTAAGTTATTTAATTTGATCCAGATAAGGATAATAAAGTGACCTAATAAATGATTTAGATTAATGCGTTGAGTCTGGGTAAAAAATAGATCTTAATTAATATAGACCGGACCTATATCGGCTTTGTAATAGAGAAGCCCGATATGAAAGTTATATAAAAGTTAAGGTCTCATATGAATCATAAATATAAAGAATCTTTGACCCGTTAAGAGAACCTATGTATTGAAAAAGCTATAGAAAGACTTAGCTCGTGTCTTGGTAAATTATTTCATAAATGTCCCGAGAGATTCGTGATTGTTTAGAGCTCGAAATTAGAGTCATAATTATAGAGGAAACTGAAATTAAATATTTCATATTACTTTTATTTTTAATCATTTCATATTAATCGAGATATGTAATAAGGTCATGTGATTCTTCTATACGTCACTCTTAACTCCGTCAGAAATATGAAAAGTCCAAGGTGTAACTTCGGCACGCGATGACCATGTGATAAAGGTCGAGAGAAGCACTGCACAACGAAACGCTTGACAAAGATAATTGGCAAATGAAAGAATACTTTGACCTCACCCCTTGGAAAAGATGAACAGACAAAGTCTTGCGTGCTTCCCTTTCCTTGTGTCTGAGAGCGCGCATTATATATAGATCGTTGTCTATGTATACACTAGCCACTTGCTCGCCTATCAATCATACAATATTGTCTAATATCTATAAACAAACAAAGACAACTCTACCACGCATCCATACATAACATCAAGTGTTTTTCTATTTTGTTTTATTTTTTGTTGAATGAGCTCTAGAAGTATTGGTGAAAGTGGTCTTTGGTGGTTGAGCGGAAGTTTTATTATAAATCACGTGAAATATTCAATGCATATCTCTATTTAGTTGATTGCTATCGTAGTTGGACGGTCACTATAAAAAGATAATAGGGAATATATATATCTATACTTTAGGTAATAAGATAAATGATATACGTTGAGCCGAGTTTGGTTGTAACCATAAGACTTTTCCTTGCTCAATACCTAAGCTCGTTTCTATTTCTCTCTTACTGCTAGCTAATCTATTGAAAACGTACGTGAGGAGTCAGCTAACGTAAACAATCTGCTCTTTTGATTAGGGAGTATAGACAAGTGTTTGAAGTCAAATGATGTTTTTATAAGCAAGTGTTGTGTTCCAAAAGTGCCTACTGATGATTATATGTTTGGATTGTTTGGTGAGATTCCATCAATGGCGCAAGGTAAGGTAGTTGTAGTTTGTTTGAATTGTTCATCCTCAATTTTGACCACCATTAACAACCATTATCTACAGTGCGTTGAGAAATTATAATCATAAGCTTCTGGAAATCTCGAGTAACCGCAGTTGGTAATGAACTGGAACTAATGAGATAAAGGAATAGGGACCAAAAGTTGATAAGGTGGTCATGAATCGTAAAAGCATCACCTGGAACTATATTCTAAAATAAGATAAAAGCAAATTCTAAAAACATTGCATTTATCAATATATATATTGATAATTTCGTCAATCAAATGTAATTACAGACCACTGCAAGAGTTAAATAATATTGCTCCACCTCAAAAGCATAACTCCAGGAGCCTTGTACAAGAACAAAAGAATCTAAACACCTGCCAGATTTTTTCACGTCAAAACTAAAGGAGTGGTTGAATGTTAATCACAAATGTAGAGAAATTTCGTTGTTAGGACATAATTGGAACGATGTTTTTGGTTGTATGGTTTGGAGCTCATGGAAAGCCCGAAACGGATTTATTGTTTATCAGGAAAATCACTTGAGGCAACAAATTATAGTGTCTATACAAGCTTTATGTTTGGGAGTTGAATCAGCCAACAAGCTGGAGTTCTCGGGTACTATGGATATCAGTAGAGTAGAGAGAATGAGAGGTTGGTGGCCTCCGCCGGAATAACGCATTGAAACCAATAAAGATGGGGTTGTTAGGGGAACAACGGACCACGCAAGAGCTGGGGTTTGGATATTTGTTCTATATTTGGAACTAATTAAAGTGGTTTGGTCTAAAAAGACTCTTTATGATCCAGAGCTTCAAATTTCACCTTCTATGACCTAATTATGAGGAAATAAGATTTTATTGGTGTAATTTAATATGTTCCATCTCTTACAATACAAGCCCATTTGACTTTTGTTATGTAAGGTCAACAACAAATGCACCCACTCACCTACTCCCTCATGAACAAAATTACCCCTTCAGCCTCATTCTTCCCAACCAGTCATACTTTGAGGATTGAATGTTGTTTCAGACATAACAGCCGACCAATTAAATTATAAGGATTAAAAATCCTAGTCTTGTTTTGTTTGTTTATAATTTCTTTGTGGTTGGAACATAAATTGCAATGTTCATATTAAAAGCAGGAATATAAACATGTCGAAGTGACCTTTCAACCATCGTCCGATAGTCTCAAAATTCTGTTTTTTATCTACAAGGTCAACTCCTTTTGAGATTCGTGAGCATCCGATCCGCGGAATTTGAAAAAGTCCGAGGACCACGCGGTGGTGATTATCCTAATCTCAGCTCCTTGATCATGCTTAATTGTTACTAGTTCTGGTGTCGATATATATACATTGCGAACAGACCAACCTTTGGTTTCAAAGTCTCTTTGACCACATTTCCCTTGATAAATTATACAGTATTAGCTGCTCGCAAGTTTCATCATAGATCTCAATAGTAAGGTCTCAAATTGAACTAACATAAGTTTTATTAGCTTAGTGTCCAGGAAAAAAAAATAATTCATTACTTGGGAAACTTACTTGTAACCTCTTTAGCCATGAAAACTTCCACAGACAAATCACCACGGTTCCTGTACTAACTTTTTTTTTTAGTTACATTAACTGAATTTATTAAAGAAAAAAAGTCAAGGAGGGTAGCCCGGACATTTTCTCTTGAACCAACTACGTGGACTTGCGACTGCCCAAACTATATCTTGAATCCATCAATTTAACATATGCATATAGAATGACAGTGGAATGATTCCTTTACCATATCAAATTATAGAAAATGATGTCAAGCAGATAGCAAGAGGAAAGGAAAAATCGAAAGCTCTTTATTATTTAATTAAGTACTTTTCTCCATGTCCGCGTTTAGATGGTTCTTTTGCGATATGGAAGTTAGCGACGTCTTTGGCTTCTTCTACCTTCTCCACCAACCTCGATGTATATAGTTCTTCCCTAGCCCATCTTCCCCACTTCTTACTATATACACCTTCAATACCGATGTTTGTGTAGCTTACAAGATTTTTTTGAAAAAGAAAAATCCAAGTTTTAAAAACACATATCAGTAAGATGACAGTTCAGAAGAGTACGTGGAGATCTTTGGTTACAAGCTGTTTCAAGGCTCAAGTCGACCCATCACCTAAACCTCAGAAACAGGTTACGAAACAAACGTCATTCCAAAGGCTTTCTCTCACTGATTTGAGCAATCCCAGTTCGCAACTCTCGGAGGATCTTTCCATTTCTCTTGCTGGGTCCAATCTTCACGTGTTTACCCTATCTGAGTTGAAGGAGATTACTCAGAACTTCTCGTCGAGTAACTTTCTCGGTGAAGGAGGGTTCGGACCTGTACACAAGGGTTTCATCGATGACAAGGTTAAACCTGGTTTCAAGGCACAGCCTGTGGCCGTCAAGCTTTTGGACTTGGATGGCTTGCAGGGTCATCGAGAGTGGCTGGTGAGTTCATTTGCTCGTAAACGAACATACTCTTGCAATTTTTGTTCTTTGGATTGAATTAGTTTCGAACTTTCTGGAAATGCTAGATCAAATTTATACTCTTCTTTTCGCTCGTGCTTGACAGACGGAAGTGATCTTCCTTGGACAATTAAGGAACCCTCATCTAGTGAAGCTTATAGGCTATTGCTGTGAGGAAGAACATAGGCTTCTGATATATGAGTACATGCCTCGAGGCAGCTTAGAGAATCAGTTATTTCGGAGTAAGTTCATTTTGTCTATAAAGCTTCCACGTAGTAATACCTATTGTCATATTCTTTTTCCCAGTCAAGCACCTAGGAGGTAACTTGTATCTTTTATGATTTTAAGGATACTCATTTTCTCTTCCATGGTCGACAAGAATGAAAATCGCTCTAGGAGCTGCCAAGGGCTTAGCCTTCCTTCACGAATTGGACAAACCCGTTATATATAGAGATTTTAAAGCTTCAAATATCTTGTTGGACTCGGTAATAGCATTTCTTGGCTTTCCCGAACTTAGTTCCATACATTAAGCTACATAATATAATTAATTAAAATTCCAGTTTACTAATACCAGATTTGACTTGAACAATCTATTGCAGGATTATACAGCAAAGCTTTCGGATTTCGGACTGGCAAAAGACGGTCCTGAAGGATCTGACACGCATGTTTCCACACGAGTAATGGGGACACAAGGTTATGCAGCTCCTGAGTATATCATGACAGGTAATGTGTTGATGAATGAATAATATTAATGAACCATTCTTTTCAATTCTGACGTTGTTTTACAAATGGATGTATGTTGAAAATTTTCACTCAATTATTTTCAGGTCACTTGACATCAATGAGCGACGTGTACAGTTTTGGAGTAGTACTCTTGGAACTCCTCACTGGTAGGAGGTCGGTGGACAAGAATCGTCCTCAAAGAGAGCAGAAGCTAGCAGAGTGGGCTAGGCCAATATTGAACGATCCACGAAAACTTTGTCGAATTATGGATCCAAGACTCGAAGGTCAATATTCTGAAGCAGGTGCCAGGAAAGCAGCTGCATTGGCGTACCAATGCCTGCGCCACAGGCCAAAGCAGAGACCAACTATGGACAATGTCGTCAAAGTTCTGGAGCCTCTTAAAGACTTCGACGACATTCCCATTGGACCTTTCGTCTACGAAGTCCCATCAGAAACTGGTAAAGAAGATGCTAAGGAATCTGAACCAAAAAACGACGTGAAGAAAGAGAATGGACATCGTGGCCAACGACATCACAGAAAACATCCGCTCCATAACAGCAACAGAACGCAACTAAGTTCGCCCAAATCTCCGACCATTCACTCGGAGGCTATTTTACGACCGAGTCATAGGCAGTCTCCTCTGCATTCCAGAGCCAGAGGAAAATAGATTAGTGAAAAATGTGAAATTTCAATGTAGATATACACAACGTTTTTCTCTTCTGAGGTTAATTAGTGTCTTTGAATTAAATACTGCGGTTCAAGTTAGGCCTGCGATGACTTGTTCGTTTAATACTTGATTTGATTCTTTCAACATACACTCATTTTGTTGTCAAAATACAAAAAAAGGGACCAATTCAAATGTAGAAATTGCACCTATTAACTAAAGTCAGATCTTTCAGATAACCATTTTCAAATACAGGTAAGCATGTTGAAATCTAAGTTATCAGTATTTTCTAATTCTACGGTTGCTTCCACACAGGTTAATTTCATGCTATTTAAGGATGATTCACTATGGCCCGCAGGCCGTAGCTCAGTTGGTTCCGGAGGGACAGATTTGCTCCGAGGATGATTCACTAACTTCTTTTTTTTTTTTTTTTTGAAAGTTGATTCACTAACTTCTTATTTTAATTTTTATACAACGCCTGCACCTCGTGATCAAACTTGATCAAACTAATAAAAAAATTAATACTCACAATCGTGGAACTAATCAATAACTATGAGACAAACTATAATAAAAATAAATTACCAAACAAAAGATCTGGGCACATGTTTTTCATTTTTGTCTCTTTATTCTCAATCGGAATTTAGCTTCTATTGCAAAACTAGAGCATAATCGTGAACTTAATCATATATTATTACCGGTCTGTGGTCAATAAAAGGAAGGAGCAGCACGCCTGGCTTGCTTGCGGGTAATTGACATCCTACCTCGTTTTTCTTGCAGTTTAGAATTGATCAAAAGACGAAAACAATAAATGTCTGTTGTTAGTGTCATGGTTTTGTTTCATTTTCATTTTCATTTTTATTTTTGTTTTCAAATTTTCTAAAAAGGAAAACTGCTTGTTTAAATTTTAGTTTCTTCCTATTTTTAAACTTTATAAAAATTGAAAATCTAAAATAAAAAAACCAAAGGTGAACCGGCTTAAGTGTTAGCTCAGTAAGCGGTACAATTATAAAAAGCTAGATGCTGCACTCCACTGCCTAGCCCTCGTCAAAATAAAAGGTGCTGGCGATGCTCATTATAGTAGAAACAAAAATCTCTTGCAGACTTTGGATATAACCAAGTTTAGATTTAATTTGGTCCGTCAATCTCTCTGTTGCTCTGAAATTGCTTTTCAGTTTGGTAAGGTGCAATTGATAGCTGACAGAGCGTGTTTCCCATGAATTTTTTTCTACCAATATTGAAGTTTGTTGGTTCACTTGATCAAACTGGATTTAGTAGGATCTTTTCTTGGAAGTCAAAACTCACAGAATAAGCACGAACTGGGAAAACTCAGGCTTTACGAATCATTTGTCACGAAATTATTGACTATTTCTCTTGGCCTGTGCTCGCCGATCATCAATAAACCTTTTTCTTTTTTTGGTTAATCAAAAAACTTTATACAAATATTAAGAGGTTATGTACAAAGCCTGAGATTCCTACATATGAATCTCTACACTACCAAAAGGAGATCCAAAAGAACCTTTGGCATACCTTAATTACATTCGACATCCTAACATTAGATACAAACACCATGTACTATACACACTTTCCACCAAAAATCCTCTAAAGATTGCTAATCTAAGCAAAAACACAAGTGTACCAACCATATGCCATCTGCAAATCAAACAGATAATCTAACAAACCTATTCCACAATCTACATAGTCTGAGAAAGGTGGTGAACTTCAGATTCCTTAAACATTACCAACTTGCCATCTCTCTCATGTCTTCAATTATAGGAGCTTTAGACCTGTGTATCTTCCATCCTGCTTCTGGAATTTGTTCTTGTCTAGTCCTCACCATGCTATCTATACTTGAGGTTTTAAGCAAAGCATGCACAGCTGATTGCTTTTTAGAGTTATTTATACCCCTAACATTTCAAAAAACTAAGTCCATAGCAGCAAAACACAGCAGACCCTTTAGTTTTGTTTCCTCCTAGGTTTCCTAATCTTTCTCACTATGTATTCCCCCTCTGCCCCTACCAAAGTCTCCGGACTCTAATCAGGAATCAATTCAGATTTATAAGGAGAGAGTTGATTACTTGCTTGGCTTATTTCCCAGATATCAACATCCGCAAGGTTTCCATTTGGTTCATCTAGCTTCTGTTGAGTACTTTGTGCAACCAAACCTCCTGAAGAGCTACTCTCCTTGTCACTGGACATTACCATTTCATTTAATTGAGTTCCTGAACCCTCCCCTTGTTCAATTTGATTGCCAGAGTCCATACTCTCCTGAGGAATAAAGTTTGACTAATCAGCATCAATCTCCTTTCCAATCTACTACTGTTGAATTAAGCTTTCTTGAAGGGGTTCCTTCCCCTTTACCAATTCTTGATGTAAACCCAACTTAAAAACTCTTCCAATAAGAGCCTATTCTTTTTTTTGTAGCTGATTCATTGGTCTCCAATCATATTCAATCTGAATTTCCTTAAGGAATGGTTTCCCATCTTCATTATAAGTAGCTAACTGGAATGAAGATGGCCATCGCTTTCCTAACTCCACCTCCACACACAACCTAGCATAAACAATTCGGGACATCTTGGCAGTCTGAGTGTCCATTAAAAGGGGGTTACCCACTGCATTAGCTATTCTTCCTAAACCCTCAGTATTCTAGTATTCCAATGGAATATTGTGAAACTACCAACCTTTCTTATATAACCCATCTTGTATCTAAAACATCTTTTCTGTTTCATTTCAAATTTAAGAATTCTCCTTTTCTCTGCACATGAATAATCGCCAACAATTTTTCATTTAATTGTTCTAACTTCCAAGAAAAGTTCAGGGCCTAACATGAATGCTATACTTAAGTCATACCACCTGCCTTCTTCTTTTCCTATCATTAGGTCGAAATGTAACATTCACTTCTTGTTAGGTAGGAATACTACCACCTTCAACATTTCCACTACCATTCTGAATACCAACAAACGAACTTCCACTACTAATTTTATTATTCCATCTCTCCCTTCTATCTTTCTCGTGCTAATACTCTCTAAGCAAAGTCTTCATTTGTCATTTCACATCATGACTTAATTTTTACAAGGTTTCACGTCTCCTTTAACCTCAGCTAAATGCTTCTTTAGTTTGGTGATTCCTCCAACTTTCAAATGCTTGTTACAAATAAGCAAATGGTATGGTTCTTCATTCTAGGGATTAATACAACATGAGCCCAAGCTAGATCATTGTATCTTCCTGAAGCGGTTCAATTACTAGGAGTACTTGAATTTCCTTCCATTTATCTATAAAAATAAATGAAGAAATATATCAAAATGAAGAACACATAATTTCATTGTCAATTACTATCTCAAAATATGTATTATTTAACTCAAGAGTCCAAACTAATGCAATTACATAATACACATATACATCTTTTATATTATAACTCATTTGTATGATTATATCATACACAATTCAATTTCATCCAACACAATTCATTAATAAGTCAAAAGCTAACGATTCAAGTATTCAACATACACATTACAAAATCCAGATATACATCTTATATAATATAACTCATTTTATATGATTATATCACTCAACCATAAACTACAGACAAACACTCACAATTATAACATATTCAAGTTCAACCATAATTCACAGCTATAAATTTACAACTTACTTTATGTAATATCATAATTAAACTATAAACTGATATATTTTGTTTACTTATACAATTCAGTTTGTAATGCTTATAATTAGTTTATTTTCTTAACTAATTTTAATCAACATTGTTACCAAAATCCTAATTCCCAACTTTAATTTAATAATCTTTCATTCACCAATTTTAATCATTATTCTTACTTTCTTGCCCAATTTTTCAATGCATTAGTTTTCTTCAAAATTAACACAACCTAAATTACATTGAAATTGAACCAACTTATACAAACAATTCCAACTTTCAAACCCAAATTTCCAAACTCCCATAAACAGATCCAGTAATTCTAACAATTCCAACCTTTACAAAACACACGTACATAACCAAATATAATGAAATTGCAATTCAGAGAAAAAAATACACCCAAAAAATTTCAAAAGTGCAATTAAGAGTCATATTGGTTCGGTTCAGTTCGAGTCTGATCTGGTTGGGTTTAGATTTAGATCTAAAAAATTGAAATTCTAAATTTGCACTCTATAAACGCACTAGGCAGTGGACGGTTGGAACTTGGAAGCGATGGAGGACGGTTGTGCAGTGGATGGCCGGTGGTGTGCTATGTGTGAGGATTAAGGAAAGGATGATGATGGTGTTTTAAGCATGAGCCACGAGAAAGAGACGATGACGGGGTAGTGTCGAGTGCATGTTGACCGATGACATCAACACGTGAGGGAGATCAGAGCATTGCCAGAGAGGAGAGTCAGAGGACTAGGAGAGACTAAGAGAGAATAATAGATAAATTTTGGTAGAGTTAGGGGTAAGTTAAATTTTTTTTGTAAAAAGATCCCTCAAATTTTTTGAATTTTACGGTACCAACCAATATTTGCTCTATATTTTAAGGCCAACTGGTACTTGCCAGTACCATGCAAAATTACCGATATCTATTGATACCAACGACCGATACCAGTGAGCTAGGTTTCATATCATGTTCTAGCTGACACGATACCTTCTATCCATTACAATATTTAACTCTTAACAATACCTTTTAGAGACAAATGATGGTTGAGGAGGAGGTGCAAAACTTGTTAAAGGTTAGATTAATACAGTTATAGTTTCTATAATGAATTGTCAATATAGTAATAGATAAAAATTCAAGCAAAAAGTGGTGCATGTGTTTGGATTTCACGTACTTGAACAAGGCTTATCTAAATTCTAAAAGGTAGTTATCTTGTATCTAAACTCGATCAAATGGTAGACGTAATGGCAAGATATAAATGGCTGAATATTGTAGTTTTAGTTTATGCCTTACAACTAATCACTTCAGTTGTAGTGTAGTGACAGAATATTTAAAGGCATTATTTATCTTGTACATGTTTAGATATATATGATAAAGTACATAGAATAATTATACGTCGCAAATAAAATTATAATGAAATTATAATTATTAAATTCATATTTCATTTATGTATTATCCCTAAATGTTCCTAGTTATTGTTTTGTTAAGACTGGACATTAGAACATAAAAAGACTAGCACATGTTTTGCTTTTTCTTATGAAGAAAGTAGTTGATCTCATAGACTAAAGTATAGAGATACTTAAACAAACATGTGGATGTTTGTTAGATAACAAGTTCACTAAATAGACCTGATATGAAAAATCTATTTGGATCATTACTTGTATGTTTATGGAATTCTCATTGTGATGATTGTATAAGTGATCCTTTGACTTGAGGTCACCAAATTTATCTTATAGGGGGATTGATATGTTTTGATACTACTTCAATCTTGATCTATGATTATACATTTTTTAATTGCATAATTAAAGATAAATTAAAAGGAATATGAATTTATCTAATTCTAATTATGAATTATAATTATAATTTATAATTATTGCCAACATATTTGAGAACCTAATGGGTCTCACATAAAGAATGGGTTGAAGAGAGTAAAGTTATTTTAATCAAGTTGGACTTAATTGTAAAGTTTGAGAAACTTTATGACTAAATATGAGATATTTAATAAATAAGAATCAGTATGAGATATTTGATCTTGTTTGGGTATAATTGGTATTTAATTAGAATTATTCGTAAATATAATTAAAGTTTAATTGAAATTAGAATTTAATTTCAATTAAATTACTAAAATGTCCAAATTTTAGTTTAAATATGCTTAAGCTTTAATGGAGCTAACATTTCTTGCTTAACCATCTCTATAAGTATTACAAAGTTCTCTCAACCTTTTCTGTGAATATCATTAAAGGCCAGACATTTGTGCGGCTACAGCGGTTGAGACAATCTATTTTGGAAATGATTGGGGGGATATGATTAGAACATGATCAAACTTCAGAATAAGGTATGAATTTAGATTCATGCTTTATTTTTTATCTAATTTCCTCTCAACCTCCTTTACAAACACCTCAAGGGCATTTACAACGTGAGATTTTTCATCCAGCAAATACCGTGAAAAATCATCTATAAAGGTGATGAAGTACTTTTCTCCATTAAAGGACGGAGTGTCAAAAGGTCTACAAATGTCGATGTGTATTATTTCAAAAAGTCGATTACTTCTCGTGGCTCCTTTCTTGCTATGTTTTGTTTGCTTGCCCTTAATGCATTCCACACATAAGCCAAGATTAGTATAATCTAAATTTGATAGAATCTCATTCTTTAAATAAAATTTCTTTGGATATATGACCCAAATGTTTATGTCACTAGTAAATAGAATGTTCATTCACCAATCTAAGTTTTATTCCAATATTATGATTAAAAATAAATAAGGATTCAGGAAAAAAATATTATCAAGTTTCAATTTATATAAACCTTCTATAAGCATTCTATAACCAATAAAGGAATTATTCTTATACAAATTGAAACAACCATGTCTACCCTTAAAGGTATATCTACTAGCATCAAGTTTAGAAATAAAAATTAAATTTCTAGAAATTAAAGGTACGTAGAGAATGTTCATTAAATCCAAGTGATGCCCAGTATCTAATTTTAGTCTGTAAGTCCTTGCACCTCAATTAGGGCCTTCATTCGATTCCCCATAAATAGAAAGTTACTAATTAGGCTTATAGTTTAGATTATAAGGAATCACTGCATAATATTGGAAACATGAATAATGGCACCATAATCAAACCACCATATATTAGAAGGAACTTCAGATAAGTTTGATTCCAAGTATACAAAAACAAAATATTATATCTTTCTTTTTGAACCAAGCCTTACATTTTAGGCAATCTTCTGATAATGTCCTTTCTTGCAAAAGTGACATTTATCTAACTTTTGTCCCTTCCTTTCACCATCAACAACCTGTGGAACTTTAGTAGGTTCTTTCTTCTTAAAATTTTTGGCCTTTGGTTTGAGTTTCTTTCCAACTCCTTGACCCACTAGGTTAATAGAATGAATTCCTTACTTCTTTAATCTCGCTTTCTTCTGAATAAGCTTACTAGACAATCCATCAATATTTAACTTATTCTTTAATGTGTTATAATTGTTGTGGAACGGTCCATATTTAGTAGAATGTGAGTTCATGATAAACTACACTAAGGAGGAGTCTTCCATAGGTATAACCAGTGTCTTAGGTCTTGTTGCGATATTAGTCATATTAAGGATATGTTGTTGCATACTCTTTGGCCTATCAAACGTCATGATCGTGAGTTTAACTATAAGTGTCCATGCAAGTGCCTTATCAGTAAAACAGAACTTATCTTCCATAAGCTTAAGAAAATCTTTAACAATCTGATTTTCAATGCTAAGAAGAGTACACTTAACGTTGCTGACAAGTGTCGTTCGCATAAAATTCAAACATAACCTATTAGACCTTGCCCACGCCTTATGGTGTGCCTTTCAGCCTCTGTACTAGTATCATTAAGGTCAGCAAGCTTATCCTCTAATAACATCATGTCAAGATCCAAAACACTTTAATGGAAAGTAACTTGTTCACTCCATTTAGAGAAATTCATACTAGTGAATAAGGTAACAGAAGAAACTTAAGAGTAAACGCTAATAACTACAAACATATAAAAGCTCACTAATTAACAGATTTAGATAGAAAGCACATATATTAAATATATTGCAGGTTTTCTTTGGGTAAACACAACAATACATACTATCACTATTATTCGAATGCTATTTAAATTTTATGAGAAAATTAAATAAACTTTATCAAATACATGTAACATCTTTGGATAAATATATAAATGTGACAAGAGTATATAAATTTTCTTTTTTATATTTATTAGTTATAGAACATTGATTTACCTTTGAATAAAGTCTTTAATTTCTATTAATTAATAAATTTTTTATAATAGCATTTCATAAAATGCATAAATTATATGACCATATATTCAAAATTAATTTGGCCACTTTAGTGACTAACAATTTAATTGTAGTCATACTATATATATATATATATATGTATGTATGTATATAATTTTAATTATAGGTAAAAATATCCTTAATATAAACCAAAATATAACAAATCTGGTTTGGGTAGGTTAACCGTAGCTCAGTGGTATGAGGCGTGCGTCTCAACGCAACAAAACCCCTTGGTCCTGGGTTCGAGCGGCGGCAAAGCCCTCCAGCGCACCTACAGGGGACAATACTAATTTATCTTGGGCCAGGTTCTGAACCGCAGCCACGTAAGCCGGTTAACCTACCCAAACCAGAAGTCATTCTTCAAACCATAAAATGCCTTTTCTTTTCCAGTTTTTACAATTCTCCTTTTTTAATCATACTTTTCAACCTTTTCATTTCTCTTTTTTAATTTTTCTATTGGTCTCTTACTTTAGTTAGAATTCTCTAACGTTTTTAATTCTTTTTCAATCTCTTCAGTGTTTTTTTCTATACACATTATTGTGGCAACCACTTTCCTTATTTCCCTTGGCATCATTGATCTTACATTGAGAACATAACTTAGTAAGTCTTCAATTTTTTCTCCATTTATATGAAATCGAGTTCTAAGTAATGTTTTTGATGTAGGTTTCTAATTATGAACCTGAATTTTCTTAAATAACTATACAAAATGAATATCTTTTATATGTTGAGCTTTGGAATTCGAATACTTCACCTTCTTGGGTGTATTATGCTCTACTGTAGTTTAGGTTGCTATTTATCATGTGCTGTAGTAAAGCCACATCGCAAGAGGGTTCAAAAATCAAATACTTACGATAAAAATAACAAAAGTATCACAAGTAAGCAAGAATACAACATTTTAGTTTATTGAAGTTGTGTTATTTAATCTAGTTTTTGGCACTAGACATTGCATATACATTAATGGATTTTGGTGTTGATTAGGTTGAAGTATCACATCATCCTTATCAAACCTTATTGACAATATGTCTTCACATATATACAAGTTTAATACAAATAAAAGAGTACAATATATTAAACAACATATTCCTTTTGGTGTATTATATTCTTTTTTATTATGAGGATTGTTGATACTAATATTTATAAGGATACAAACATTTCATCGATGAATCACACATATAAATTTTAATTTTAATTTGATTTATGAATATATGATGAATGTGTTTGTGTTATATTTTTATTACATGATGGTTGCTAGTCTATACTTTTAGTAATAAGTGGAAAGCTTAAACTTTTAATATATATGATTACCATTATATCAAGTGGCTTATTTCATCTTAGATGTATAATTATAAGAGACGATTAATATGCAGTGAAAACTTTGTTATACTAATATGAGTAGATGTGTCCACAAATTGGTTTGATATTAGAAGAATGACAATCTTCATAAAGAACATGAACATTGAAGGGTTAAGTTGAAATAATTGTAAGATGATAAAGCGCTAATTCACTAATTTTAGAGAAGTTAATTTTAATTATCTTTTTTTACTGAAAATTATTTTGCGGTAAGATTTAACTTTTCATCAAGGGATGAATTTTGCAAGTTCTATAAATTGTCTACTATTTATTTCATTTAAATTAAATTGAACTGGATATGATGAGTATGAAGATACAATCTTTCAAAAGGAAAAAGTGGTTGAGGGTAAAATATGGTTTTTAATCGATTCTTATTAAGATAATTATATTATTGAATATAAGTTCAATTTATATGTCCATTTATATCCACTAATTTTTGTAGAATTTTATTGAGTAGTGAACATCTATTAGGCATTATTGTTTGGAGTATTCTTGTATGGATAAATGGGGACCAGTAGTTTGATTCGTGTCTTAGGATAAACAATAAGTTTTAGTTCATCCTGATATAAACAAGTTATCTTTAGCTTTAGCCATCATACTTTTCCCTTGCATTAATGAATTATGTTCTTATAACCTTAGTTTTAAGGACCTTTGATATTTTTGGTTCAATTTATGTTTTCTTTTGTACTTGCACGTTTCAATGGTTCATCTATAACCAATATGGCTAAGTTTGAAATAACAAAGTCTAATTAAACATTCGCAATTTAAAATTTCTATGTTCTTTATAATGTGCTTCTTTATAACCTTCATAAGATTATTTTAGATTTTGACAAGAAGGTTACTTATTGACTAGGAATTCAATGATCTCTATACCATTTATGGTTTTGCTTGTAAGCATTTTGAATACTTCAAGAAGTATAAAGGACTTACCAAGATTTAATTCTTTTTTGGTTTTGCTCCTATGCAATTTTATAGAGACTTTGTTATAATTAAGCTTAATTTTAAAGAAGCTAAAAGTTATACCTATCTGTTGGACCCCGAACTTTTGGTGAAAATTAGAAATATTAAAATGATAATTTAGAAAGTTTGACTTTTGGAGAGAGAATGTTTGACTTGAGAGTTGATTTTTTGTTTGAGGCAAAATATGAGAAAATGATCTTCTGGAGACTTGTAGTTTATGTTAAGAGCTTTTCGTAGACATA
>JANKOD010000002.1:20336890-20376416 GCA_026284645.1 Erythroxylum acuminatum
ATCAAATCCATAAATGTATGAACATCGAAATAATGAAAAATGCCTTTATTAATCATAAAATGATTTGTACAATAAGTACTAAAGGTGATTGCCTTTATAACACTTTTCTAACAAACTTCCACTTGCACTAAAGCCAATCACCTTGATATCTAATACCATGGGCATGTACATATGACACAAAACTCTTTTGGAAAATAGGCTTAGTCAACGGATCAACTATATTCTGATTGGTGGGAACTCTCTTTATCTTGACATCATTTCTACCAATGATCTCTCTAATCAAATGGTAGCACCTGAGTACATGTTTGGACTTTTGATGAGACCTCGGTTCCTTCGCCTGCATTATAGCCCCGTTCTTGTCACAATATAATTGCACTGGATCAGCGATGATCGGAACCACACCAAGTTTCATGAAGAACTTCGTAATCCAAATTACTTCCTTTGCCGCTTCTAAAGCTACAATGTACTCTACCTCTGTCGTCGAATTGTCAGTCGTCTCTTGTTTGGAACTTTTCCATCTGACTGCACCACCATTCAGTGTGAATACATATTTGGACTGGGATTTGGAGTCATCCCTATCGGATTGGAAGCTGGCATTAGTATACCCGCTTACCACAAGATCACCTTTTCCATATACTAAGAATACATCTTTAGTTTTTCTCAAGTACTTAAAGATATTCTTAACAGCCACCCAATGACCCTCACCAAGGTTTGACTAATATCTACTCGTAACATTTAGAGCATACGATACATTAGGTCTAGTACATAACATAGCGTACATGATTGATCTTATAGCCGAAGCATAAGGAATTAAACTCATGCGAGTCCTCTCATCTTGTGTCTTTGGACAAATAGATTTAGATAGTGTAATCTCATGGAACATAGGAAGATAACATCTCTTGAACTGCTCCATACTAAACCTCTTTAGCATCTTATCTATGTATGTAGACTGAGAAAGACCAAGCAGCCTCTTAGATCTATCTCTATAGATCCTTATCTCCAAAATATAACTAGACCTACTACTATAGAAGTGGTGAGTCTAGGTCAATCCCACAGAGAGTGTGTGTAAAGTTTATGAAATAAAATTAACTGGTGTTTAGGTTTAACGGTGGGGTTTTGTTTTTGAAAGAAGAAAATAAAATGAAACTAACTAATAAAAACAAATTAAAGAAAACATGCAAAAAACTATAAAAGTGGGGAATTTAGTAGGGATCCAGTTCTTTGGTTCAATCTCGGCCTACACCCTAATTAAGCATATTTCATTAATTTGTTGTTCTCAAACCTCTTTTAGCAACTAATAATCGCGAGTTAATAATTAACCCGAGTTTTCCCTTAGGTTTTGTTTAATCAAGATACGATCGTTAGTCAAACTTAACTATCGAACAACCTAGGATATGATCTATAGATATAATTAAGCAGTAGTATTACGAACTAGGAAAACCGATTAATCAAGGCATAACCATATACTATATGTCATTTAACCTAGGTCATGTTATCTCTAATGATTAAGAATCATTAGTCGCTACACATAAATTTCAACATAACAATTACGGATTACATCAAAATTTTAGAAATGGGTTTGCAATTAAACGATTAAATGAACGTATTAAAATAATCTTTTTACAATACCCAATGGGTTTCATACATAAATAACCAAATAATAACAAAAATCCGATTATCCATACACAATACCCAAATCAATTGACATAGAATAACACAATCAATTTCTAATGAGAGAAAGAAACAATAAAATAATTAAAAAATATTTAACCTGGGTCGTTGGCGTTGATGTCGCCTCCGAACCGGCGTCGGAACGTCTAGCCCTTCATGGGTCTCTCCCTAGAAAATGCTTCATCCCCCATATTGTAACCCCACCGAATACCCCTTCAGTTCTCCTTCACTGCTGTCTTAGGCAACCCTCTCTACTCTTCACTATTCATCAATGGGACAATTAAGTATAGTGGTTCAAGGCTTTATTCACTAATCTCTCACACTCTCTTCTGCCGCTTCATCTCTCCAGTGTGCCCTCCCCTCACTGTTGCTTGATGGGACAAATAAAGATTGAGGGTTTTTGGTTCCAATTGCTGCTCACGCTTAAAGCCTTCATGCCAGCTCTCTATCACTATTGAACGCTGTGTTAAACGTAGCTGTCTGCATTAAATATAGCTGCTGTCTGCATTATGTAGACGCGTTGTGTGTTTAACACGTAACGTTTGCGTTGTGCGCAGGCGTTACGCGTTAAACACAGCTGCTGTCTGCGTTACGCAGACGTGTTGTATGTTTAACGCTTAACGTCTGCGTTGTGCGCAGGCGTTGCCTGCGTTTCACGCATAACATTTGCGTTGTACGCAAGCATTGCCCGTGTTTTGCCTCCTCCTTGCTTCTGCATTTTCTTCATTTGCACTATCGTTTTGTCTCTTTTTCCAGCTGCTTGCTTTTAAAATTTTCTTCTTTGTTTTATTTCATTTTTCTTGTCTTTTAATTTTCTTCTTCTTGTTCCATAAAAACAAGTAAAAATTGATCTTCAGAAAATAACCTAAATGCAGTACTTTCGACTCATTTTAATTTATTTGCTTTAAAATTGTACCTAAAATCATATATGAATTAAAGTAAGTATCTTAAGCATTTTCATGTCATTATTTGCTAAGTATAAATGATTTAATATATCAACAATTAAACACATATCAATTTCCCCCATACTTAGCTTTTGATTGTCCTCGGGCAAAAGATTAAAATTAAGCTCAAAGACCCCAAAATATTGACTCATTTCTCATATATTCCAAGAATATATAATTATAAACAAAGATGAATAACTTTCAAAAATCATAGCAAGAAATCAACATTCCAAGCTTTTACTCATGATCAATCATCATTCATCATCTTCAAAAACTAAACAATCTAAAGGTATACTCAGAAAATGTGTTTAACTAAAATATATCGATAGGTACACTCAACACCATTCATGATCATAACAGTCCATAACTTTGCACATCATTTCATTTCTCCACCACTAATGTTCACATGCAAAATCACGAATCAAAAGACTTTTTAAGGTTGTAATGTGGGCAAAGGTAAGGTGAGATGTATTTGGGTCAAGTAGCATGAAAGTCATTAAAGCTAGTGAAACAAAGCAACACTCATAAAAAAATGGGTACCGTCAGCTATGACGAATACAACATTCATATTTCACAACCCCATTCAGCTCTCATACACAAACCACATGAAGCATGTACTAATTTGAAGGAATCACTCGTACAATTTATTCCAACAATACATTGAAATCACAAGAGTGAACCTTCCAAGCCAACATCTACCTCATATTCAATATACTCAAATAACACATTCATTCCAACTCTAGGAAGATGCATAAACCATAAACAACTTTTCAACACATATGCAATTCCTCCTTAATACATTTATTTTAAACAATTTTTTCATTCCTTTTTTCTTATTTCTTTCTTTCCTTTTCATTTTCTTTTCTTTTCTTTTTTGATTTTCTCTTTTCTTTCATTCTTTTCCTTATAAAAATGAAAATAAAATAAATCAACATGTGAATTTCAATGATAAGATATAACAAAACATCCTAACATTAACCAACCCACACATGTACACCCCCCCAACTTACACTTTTGTACATCCACAAACTCACCAATCACAAATGTTCCACTAGCTTTATGGCTTAGGTAGGATAGGACATTTGGTTAAGTATAAAGCATGTAATATGGTTGATACAAAAAGAAAGGCTAAAGCTCAATGGGGTTTATCAAGGGAAAAATAATGTTAATAGGATAGGTTATTTTGCTAATGTAGTTTATGAAAAACAAAGAATGCCTAATCATGTCTATGATAATGCATGTGATAAAAATTTGGTCTCGAATAGAAATTCAATGTAAAATCGTAATGTACATGCTATGAAGGTCACACATTATCAAAAGGAAATAAGACTGATGTGGATGTGTCATTCAAATAAGGCTCAAAATCTCACCTACTTTGTCTATCATTAGTCACTACTCTTCTAAGATAATGCATATCGACCAATCACAAGAGCAAAAGTACATACTAAAATTGCTATGAAATTCTCTAATCAATTCACGCTCGAATCATGATTATATAATCCCAGAAGCAATAGAAAATGAGAAAATGTTTGTTTCATTTGTTTTATTCTTTTTCTCAATTTGATTGAAAACTTAAAAACAAGTAAAACAAACAAATTCAAAAGCACACATGCATATAAAAATTAATGGGGAAATGTAAAGAAAAAGAAATTTACTTCCCTTGGGTTGCCTTCCAAGAAGCGCCTTTGTTTAGGGTTGCTGGCTCGACTTCTTCTCCTCACGTGACAAAATTGTGATCTTCAAGTATTATAGTTAGTGCCACTTCCACGCAAGGTAGTTCTGGATAGGACCTTAGTTGATCATCATCCTCATTCAGCATCTTCCCTATCCTCAGATTCTTAATCCTGGCTCTGTCCATACACTCCGAAAATATTTCGAACGTCTCTTCTCCTTTTTCTTCATCTTTTAATTCCTCCAATCTGTTATGTAAGGGTAAATAGTTAGTTTCAAAAATAATCATAGACTTAGTGGTTACCTTCGAGCTAAAAGATATGTCCCTTTCGACTTCGAGCTCCTTCTCAACTTCTTCGACACAAGCAATTCGTTGAGGGTTGACCTCAAAATTCTCAAGCCCGCTCTCCGAATCTTGGGCGCTAGACCATGTGTTTTTTGGAAATTGTCCTCCATCCTTATGGAATTGTAGAGTATTTTGTTGCAATTGCAAAGTATTAGCGTTCACAATATTAATCAACTCTTCCAGAGATGGACTGGAGTCGTGATAGGAAAATTCTGGTCTATATGAGAATTGTTGTGCGTCTTGCAAACTATCATGGAAGTAATTCTGATGATTATCCCATCCATAGCAAAAGTTAGGTTGATCAGTCCAAACATTGTTATAAGATTGAGAATATGAGTCATAAAAGAAATTACTTCCGTCCATATTAAAAAAAATTTAAACACGAAACAAAAAATGAAAAGATCACAAAATAATAGAAAAGAAATCAATTACGAACAAATATATACAAAACACTAATTAAATCACAAACAAAAACTAAAACACTACACTCTCTAGCAATGGCGTCAAAATTGACCGCGCGTCATTACACTAGTCAAAATAAAATAACTAGATCTACTACTGTAGCAGTGGCGAGTCTAGGTCGATCCCACAGAGTGTGTGTGTAAAGTTTATGAAATGAAATTAACCGGTGTTTAGGTTTAATAGAGGGGTTTTGTTTTTGAAAGAAGAAAATAAAATGAAACTAACTATTAGAAATAAATTAAAGAAAACATGCAAAAAATGATAAAGTTGGAGAATTCGGTAGGGACTCAATTCTTTGGTTCAATCTCGGCCTACACTCTAATTAAGCATATTTCATTAATTTGTTATTCTCAAACCTCTCCTAGTAACTATTAATTGTGAGTTAATAATTAACCCGAGTTTTCCCTCAGGTTTTGTTTAATCAAGATATGATCGTTAATCAAACCTAACCACCGAACAACCTAGGATACGATCTCTAAATTTAATTAGGTAGTAGCATTACGAACTAGGAAAACCGATTAATCAAGGCACAACCACATACGATGCGTCATTTAACTTAGGTCATGCTATCCCTAATGATTACGAATCATTAGTTGCTACATATGAATTTCAATATAACAATTACGGATTACATCAAAATTTTAGCAATGGGTTGGTAATTAAACTATTTAATGAACACATTAAAATTATCTTTTCACAACACCCAATGGGTTCATACACAAATAACCAAACAATAACAAAAATTCGATTATCCATACACAATACCCAAATCAATTGACATAGGATAACACAATCAATTTTTAATGAGAGAAAGAAACAGCAAAATAATTAAAAAATACTTAACCCAGGTTGTCAGCATCAATGTCGCCTTCGAACTGGCGTCGGAACATCTAGCCCTTCATGGCTCTCTCCCTAGAAAATGCATTAGCCCCCATATTATAGCCCCACCAAATACCCCTTCGGTTCTCCTTCACTGCCCTCTTAGGCAGCCCTATCTACTCTTCACTATTCATCGATGGGACAATTAAGTATGGTGGTCCAAGGCTTTATTCACTGCTCTCTCGCACTTTCTTCTGCCACTTCATCTCTCCAGTGTGCCCTCCCCTTACTGTTGCTTGATGGGACAAATAAAGATTGAGGGTTTTTGGTTCCACTTACTACTCAAGCTTAAAGTCTTCACGCCAACTCTCTATCGCTATTGAATGCTGTGTTAAACACAGCTGCTGTCTGCGTTACGCAGGCATGTTGTGCACAAGTGTTGCTTGTGTTTCATGCACAACGTATAACGTCTACGTTGTGCATAGGCATTGCCTGCGTTTTGCCTGCTCCTTGCTTCTACGTTTTCTTCATTTGCACTGTCGTTTTGTCTCTTTTTCTAGCTGCTTTCTTTTAAAATTTTCTTCTTCTTTGTGTTTCATTTTTCTTGTCTTTTAATTTTCTTCTTCTTGCTCTATGAAGACAAGTAAAAATTGATCTTCAGAAAATAACCCAAATGCAGTATTTTCGACTCACTTTAATTTATTTGCTTTCAAATTGTACCTAAAATCATATATGAATTAAAGTGAGTATCTTAAGCATTTTCATGTCATTAATCGCTAAGTGCAAATAATTTAATATATCAATAATTAAACACATATTAGCAACACATAGTCTTGAGATTTTTTTTCAAAATTTCGTTAGAGAAATCACACTCAAAGAAAAGACGGTCTCTAGTTTCTTCCTTTAGATTACATAGAATAAATGTCTCTAAGGAGGGTAGGAATTGCAGCCTATCCAACATGTTGAGTTTGTTCAACGTTGCTAGCCAGAGATGAAAGCTAGTTTTAGGTCTAAGAACCTTATTCCAAACCATAGAGTACCATCCCACTCTATTAATAGTCCCATCCCTAAATCTTTTAGCTTCCTTTAGCGTTATTTCTAAAACTAGAATCCCTTTCCATAAATAAGCATCCCTTTCTCCGAGACTTATATACTGTGGAATGGACAGAAGTCTTATTTCATCCATTGATAGTGACTAGCTTCCATTTGTGATTATTTCTTTGAGCTTAGTATTCTTAGGAAACCTTACCAATAGGGTTCTTGCCAACAGATTTTGAAATAAAGCCCCCTGCCCTGTCCTATTATCATACCATAGGGAAAATCTTTCTCTAGCCCTTATTTGACAAAAAATGTTCTATTCAACTTCATCCTTCATTTTCAGAATTTGGTTAAAGAACCAAGTGTAGCTGTCTTTAGGTCTTAGAGCCCAAAAACTCCCATCTTTTAATATGTAGATGTGAATCTATTTGATCCACATTGACTGCTTATCACTTAGGAGTCTCCAAATTCTTTTATTCATAAGAAATATGTTCTTCTTGGTTATTGACTCCAGTTCCAATCCCCCCTCTTGTTTCAGTTGACAGATACTCTTCCAGATGACTTTTGCTTTCCCTTTCTCGCCATTCCTATTCCCTTATAGGAATTGCTTTATCATTCTTTCAATTGTTTTGATAAGCCCTTTGGAGATAAATAGATAGGAACACCAATAAGTTTGCATTGATGATATCACTGACTTCATGAGCTGAAGTTTCCCTCCATAGGATAGTGCTCTATTAGTCCATGATCCCAGTTTTTTTCTAATTTTTTTCAATTAAAGGAATACATTCACAAAACCTTAGTCTTCTAGAAGAGATAGTAATGCCCAAATAATGGAGATGAGGCTCTTTTAATTCCATTCCTGTTGCTTGAGTCAAAGCATTTGAGAGGTGAGAAGCATTTTTTGAAAGCAAGAAGTAACTCTTTTGAAGATTAATACTCAAACCCGACACCTCTTTGAAAGAATGGGGAGTGTTCATCAATAGAGAGACTAAGTGGACATTTGCCTTGCTTAGGAGTATGAGGTCATCTGCAAAACATAAGCTAGTTAGTGAAATCTTCTTACATTTGGAATGGTATTTAAAGCCTGGGTCCTTAGAAGAGTTGCACTTCAACATTTGAGTAAGAACCTCCAGGCAAATTAGGAATAGGTAAGGTGACAGAGGATCCCCTTGCTTAAGTCCTTTTGTTGCCTTTAAACATCTTTGTAGGGCTCCCATTTGTCAGAATTCCATAGGAGGCAGTAGTAATGCATTCCCGAATCCACCTTAATAACCTATGAGGAAATTCTATGACCTCCATAGTTTGTAGCAAAAAACTCCAGTTCACTCTATCAAAAGCTTTCTGTAAGTCCACTTTGATAGTACAATCATGAGGACTCTTCCTGCAGTTATATCCTTTCAATAGCTCCTGGACTAGAAGAATATTGTCCCCAATATCCCTATTGTTCATAAAAGCTCCTTAATTTTCACTGATGAGATAATGCAAAACCTCCTTCAATCTGTTTGCCCAAATCTTTGCAATAATCTTATAGAGAAACTTTTTGCAAGAAATAGGTATGAATTCACTCCAATAGGACGAATTTGAGATTTTAGGGACTAAACAGAGGAAGGTCTTGTTAATATCCTTTAGCAGTACCCCTCTTTGAAAGAACTTATGCACTGCCTCCTTTACTAATCCCCCACAGTACTCCAAGTTTTTTGATAGAAGAAATCATTTAAGCCATCGGGACCCGGTGCTTTAGAGCCATTCATGTCAAGCACCACCCTCTCTATTTCTTGGTCTGGAACAGACCTAATTAATAAGGAAACCATATGTTCAGGAGTTCTTACTATGAAAAACCTTCTAAGATCATCTTCTATGTCAAGGGGGAATCTTCTGAGCCTAGAAGGTTCTTATAAAATTTTATTACTTCCTTAGCTATTCCTTTTTGTCCCACCACAACCTCTCCAGCTTTAGTTTTAATGGATGTGATTCTGTTAACATTCTTCCTAGCTTGCACTGAGTTAAAGAAGAATTTAGTACATCGGTCCCCCTCCTTTAGCTAGTTAACTCTGGATCTTTGCTTCAATAGTGAGCATTGGCTATCCACTAGTTGCAAATACTCCTTTAGAGCTTTCTTTTCATCCGAGGCTATAGAAACATCTGTAGGATTTTCTTCCAATGAATTCTGAATAGCTAACAATTTATCTCTAGCCTTATCAATTTCTTTCGAGAGATTTTGTCCTCTTTTTGAATTAAGGGATTTCAGTTCTTATTAGATAAACTTAAGCTTTTGGAGGCAAATGTACAGTTTTGTCCCAAAGTAATCATACTCCATCCCCTTTAATATTGTCTCATGAAAACCCTCCATGTCTTCCAAGAAATTGTTAAACCAGAAAGGATGGAGGATTCTAACTGAGTTAAGCAAGTATTCAATCTTTATAGGAGTATGGTCAGAAATACTAGGGTCTAGGAATTTTGCTGAACTTCCTGAAAAGGAATTTAACCAATCCACATTTACCAAAGCCCTATCCAACTTTTTCCTAATATGCCAAATTGAACTTTCTTTGTTAGACCAAGTGAATCGATGGCCTTGAAATTTCAGATCTGTGAGTTCCACCTCCTGCATACGATCATACATATCTGAAGAATAATTGTGTAAGTTACAATTGCCTTATACTTCAGATCTGAATAAAGTGGTGTTAAAGTCACCACACACTATCCATGGAAAATTTATCGAGGCCTTTAATCTTCTTATAGAATTCCATAGTTCAGTCCTTTGAAATCTGAGGTTAAAACCATAAACAAAAGTATCTAAAACACTAGAGCTTTCCACCTTGAAGTGAATCTTAGTGTGAATAAACTATTGATTTGTTTCGAAAACATTCACCTCCAAGAAATCCCCATTATAAGCAATAATAATCCTACCATAGGCATGACTTTGGTGGTTTGCTAAAAACTGCCATTTCTTACCCAAACAACATAGCTTGTTCAGATTTGTTTCTCTAATCTTAGTTTCCAAAAGACAAAAAACCTGAGGCTTCTCCTTCAAGACAAAATCCCTTAACGCATTAAGCTTGAAAGGGTTATTTGTTCCACGTACATTCCATACTATCACAGTCATAGGAGATTGCTCTTACCTTTGGAGCCTTTCCTACTGCTACTATTACTTTCCTAGAAATCACTTGTTCAAATTGCTCCTCTTGAGACCCACCATTTGGCTGATCAGTCTTTTATAGGCTTTGTTCATTCTGTTAGTGATCAGAAACTCCATCTTAATTAGTGTCACTAGTTTCCAGCTCATTCACCTCCTTATCCATTAGAGAATTATTTTGATCAACCAAAGATATTAGACCTGATCCTCCCTTTTTGTTTGAAGCTAGTCTATTTTTTCCGTGAATGCTTGCCCCAATTTTAAGAGAATCTTTCTCCAACTGAATTGATTCAGGATTTTCAGCAACTTGTTCAACCTCCTCACCATCTTTCTTTTCTTCCAAATAACTCTTTTCTATACCCATCACCTCCCAATAGTCTCCTCTAGTGAAGATTCTTCCGGTAGGTTTCCATTCTTTACCTTGAACTTTGAGAGACAGTTTCCATTGGTAAGTTACCATAACTCTATCCTCTATAAGAGAATGCTCATTTGCCAATCTTAAGATAGGAATGCAATATTTAATTTCCTTAGAAATTTCCATACTCACATACAATCTGGCAAACCCGACCCTTTTCCTCAAAGTAGTGTTCTCATCCATACATATAGGTTTCCCTAAATAACTAGCTAGCAAACTCAAACCTTTGGTAGTCCAATATTCTAGAGGAATATTGTGAATGTTCACCTATAAGGGAATTTTTTCATTCTAATTTTTTCTAGTTCCATTTCTGGTTGCTAACTTTGAAGAAATAAGGGGAGTTGAGAAATATGCCAAGGGCCTTCTTCAATCACCTTTTATGCTTTTGATTTTGATGAGAAAGTGAAGATTATGTTATCCTCCTCAGCGAGCATTACCTCCATTAAACCTCTTCCTTTCCAATTTCTCTGAGACCAAGCTTGTATCACTGGAAAGGCAGGTCTTTTGCCTATGAAAAAACCTACTAGGGTAGACTTCCATGTCCTAGCTCCCTCCTTTAGAATATCTACGCTAGGAGCCACCATTAGTTTCCCTTCAATCTCCACAAGAGGACTGAACACCAAAGAAGAATCAGAATTATCTCCCACAACCTGTTTCCAAGTCTTCCTAGTTTCCCTAGTAGAGTTTCCTTTTGTTGGATCTGCCATCTTAGGGGGAAAAATCTGAGGTTGAGGGAAGGTTATTTTTAGAGAGGTTTGGGAAGGAAAAATGGGTTGAAGAAGATTGGGAGGGGGAGGAGCGGGTGGCATGTTTGTTAGCTGTTTTTAGAGAAGAATATAGAGGAGGAAAGTCCGTCTCCATTTTATGGAATGGAGGAGCAATGGAAAGGGGACAAGAGCAGGTTTTGTGGAATGGAAAGGAAGTAGGAAAATAAAAATAAAGGCTAGGGTATTTAGAAGCCAGTTTGGAGTTTATGGAGTTGATATTTAGTGGGCTTCGGAGGAGGCTTGTAGGTGGTTGCAGAGGGAGGAGGGTCAAGAAGATTCTGGTATTGCTTTTGTGGATAGCAAAGGAAGCAAAGGAAAAAGAAGTAATGGCTAGGGTATTTAGAAGGAATGATAAAGGAGTTGAAAGAGGAGGACAATGTGGGGTGGGACGGCAGTGGATAGAGAGGTGGAGGCCATCAAGTAGTAATTATGATATGGATTTCCTCGAAACTCTTTTTTAACTATGTTTTCAACTATTTTCAATTTTTACATAGTTGAAAAAGAGTTTCGAGGAAATCCATATCATGATTACTAGTTCTTGTGATTTTAGGGAGCCAATTGTTCTAGAATTTATCACGTAGGAAACTCTTACAAAGACTTTGCAATGAATTCTAAGTTTGCACCCAAAATGAACTAAAATTTAAGTATGATAGTTGACTTTTCGCAGTTCAACTCAATCTTATCGAATTCCTTATGTTTAATGTTTGTTCACAAAGGTTAACATAAACCAACATCATTCACTAAGCCAACAAAAGAATACGAGCAACAATAAAAAGAGAAAGCTGCACAAAGCTTTTACAATAAAATTGTCAACCTATATTACTCGTAATATACACAAAGATTATAAAAGTTCTAACTCTCTCAATGAATGAAGCCTTTGTTCAAATGATCTATTTATAGGCTTTTGGAGATTTTTTGGACAAGAATGCAAGAATGTGGGAATAAGGCCACTAAGTTACTAACTTAATTAGTGGTTGACATCCCCAACCACTTTAGACATTACTTTAGTGGGTAGTTTACATGGCTTACCACTAACTCACTTCTAAGTAAAAGATACATGTAATAAATGAAGGTAAGACACCTCATCCATCATCTTCATCATATCCTCCCACTTCTTTGATGATTCATCTCACTAACTTTGACATATCACTAATGATCTTCATCTAAAGATGAAAGTTAGCTAAGTTCCGAGCCAATCTATATATAGTCTGATCGATGTGCACCCACGGTCTAATCCGTTTGTCCATGGTCCATCATTTGAGCACCAATTCATCCTTAGTCCTAACAAGGACGTCTAAAGCAAGTCCAAATTGTCCAAGCCAAGCCACTTAATGCCCCATGGTCCAATAAAGCTATTCAAAACTCGAATCATGTTTGATCCCACTTGGTTAAGTCACTTTGGTCCCTTTTTCATGCCTTCTTCATGTCTAATCTTTGCTAAACATTGGCCAAGGTCCACCAATGGCTAGCAAAATGTTCCCACAGTGTTACAGGGCTAATAAACCACCTCACTAGCTGAACCTAACGCCTTCTTTGGAACAAATCAAAGATAATTTTTTACCTGGTCTTTGAATGTCACAAGGTAGTGTCTTTCTCCTATGTGGCCTATGCGATTGGTTTATGTTTCCATTGAATCAAGAACTTGGTTCCCCAGTTCTTCTTATGTTATCCTATTGTTTGATGATCCAAAATCTTCTCAATTTGATTGTTGAATTATTTCCTTACCATTAGTGGAGCTCTTTTTACTTGAATCCTCTTTGGATTGTTAAATCCTCGAGATATGATTTAAGAAAACTAACATAAAAAGTTGGATGTACCTTTAGTCGTTCTGGTAACTTGAGTTGATATGTCACATTTATAACCTTTTTAAGGATCTCAAATGGTCCATCATTCTTTGACACTAATCCGTAATGCAACTGCTTGCTACTAATTTTCTTACAAATATGTGGAGTGAGTTTAAGACGTACCTTATCCCTAATATCAAATTCGAGAGGTCTTCTCTATTAACCTATATTCTTCTTCATTTGCTTGGAAGCTTTGCCAAGGCTATCCTTTGCTTTATCCAATAACTCTTGTTTTTCCCTCATAAATTGATAGCTAGTTGGGCATTTTCCTCCCGACATTTGTTATGTTATCTTGAAAGAAGTAAAGGGATGTTTTCCTATAACAACTTCAAAGGGACTATTCTCCATAGTCAAGGATCTATGCAGATTATAACAAAACTGAGCAGTATCAAGTAAATTTAACCAATCTCGTTAAATAGCACTTATATAATGTTACAAGTATTTCTTCAACAAACCATTGATCCTTTCTATTTGACCATCTGTTTGCGGGTGATTTGTAGTATAAAACTTTAATTCACACCCATCATGTTGAAGTGAGACATCTAAAATTGGCTAATAAATTGGGCATCTCGATTGCTTACAATGTCCATTGGAACTCCAAAGTGCTTCACCTCACTTTTGTAGAAAAACTCCGCAGTAACATCCAAAGGACATAAAGCTAGAGTTGGCACAAAGAATATATAATTGGATAACCTATTAACCACCATCATGAATGAGGCTATGTCGTCCAGCTTTGGAAACTTGCTAATGAAATCCATTGAAACCAACTTCCACAATGTTTTCAATATGGGCAAAGGTTGCAACAATCATGCCCCTTCTTCCTTTCTGCTTATCTAATAGACAAATAAGGCAAGTTTTGACTTATACGTTTATGTCATTCTCTATCTTTGGCTAACAGTAAGAATGGGAAAGAAGCGTGAACATCCATTAAACTTTGAAGTGACCAGTCTATCGTGAGTTATGCGTCTCCTTTATCAATTATTTTTGCAAGGCCCCAAAACTTGGCATGCACAACCGCCTATTCTTTTTCATCAACATCCTATCACATCAAACCAAAATCTCCACACAATACCATCCTTCACTTGTTAAACAATTTGGCTATAAGTGTTATCAAATGAGTTGCGAAGACTTCTTTACAACTCAATGCATCTGTCATATTATTACGCCTCTCTAGTTTATGCTCTCATACAAAGTCATATTCAACAAGAAAACCTAGCTACCGAGCTTGCCTTACAAACAAATTCTTTTGGGTTATAAAAAGGTGTTAGGAATATTATTCCTAATAGGTAAAATTGCCAAGCTTCTAGGAAATGAACCACTGCCAATATATTCTTCTTGTGGGTCATGAATTATTGCTTAACACTATTGAGCTTGTAACTTTCAAAAGCAATTAAATAACCTTTTTGCGCTAAGAGTCCACTAATGGTTTTATTCGAAGCTTCGTATACACCTCAAAAGGGAGATCAAAATCGAGCAACTTTAGAACATGTTTTGTTGAAATAACAACTTTAACTTCTTGAAGGCTTCTTGGTATACTTCTGAGTAGTACCACTCTTGTCTCTTCTTTAACAAATCTATTAAAGGCGTTGCTTTCTTTCAGTATCCCATAATGAAGTGACAATAGTAATTTACTAAACCAAATAAGCTCTGAAGCTCTTTCACCGATTTTGGAACTTTCCATTCAATAATTGCTTGTACCTTTTTTGGTTCCATTTGTACTTGCCCTTGCTCACTAAGTTTCCTAAGAATTTAATTTCTAATTAGGCAAACTCACACTTCTAAATCTTTACAAAAAAGCTTGTGATACCGTAACTGCTCAAACACCTTTTTCTAATGGTGTTCATGTAAGATCCCACATTGGTTGAGAAGGAGAACGAAGCACCCCTTACAAGGGTGTGGATACTTTTTCCTTGTAGACGCGTTTTCTATGCCCTAACGCATCGGATCCCATCAGAACTCCAAAGTTAAATGTGCTAGGGCCAGAGCAGTAGTAGGATGGGTGACCTCCTGGGAAGTCCTATGAAAAACAAAACCATAAGGGTGCGAGGCCCAAAGCGGATAATACCTACAAGCGGGTGGGCCTTGGCCTCTCGGGGCCGAGGTCCTACAATTGGTATCAGAGCCAGTACTCGGGCCGTTGTGCCAGCGAGGACGCTGGGCCTCCTAGGGGGTGGATTGTAAGATCCCACATCGGTTGGGAAGGAGAACGAAGGACCCCTTATAAGGGTGTGGATACTTTCCCCTTATAGACGTGTTTTCTATGTCCTAACGCACCGGATCCCATCAGAACTCCGAAGTTAAACGTGCTAGGGCCAGAGTAGTAGTAGGATGGGTGACCTCCTTGGAAGTCATGTGGAAAAACAAAACCGTGAGGGTGTGAGATCCTAAAGGCCGAGGCCCAAAGTGGACAATATCTACAAGCGGGTGGGCGCGAGGCTTAGGAAGCCGAGGCCCTGTAGACGCGAGGCCTGAGAGGCCAAGGTCCTATAGTTCATGTTATATTATATTAGTATTATAGACCGTAATATCATCTAAATATTCCACCATGAAGACATTGAAAAATTCATATAATTAATTGCATTGCTCAATCAATTAGATGAATTTTAAGGGAAACTTAATGCTTCTAAAGAAAGTTGTATGCATTATATGTGTTAGGAAATATATTTTTACTGCATAACACATGATGAAATTCTTTTTTTGATATCCTTTTAAAGAATTTTCAGTCTTACAATGTGAGTAATTTTAAGTCGATATTCTCTTATTTTATACTTATCTTGCTAACTTCTTCCTTTTTGGTATCTGATAACTCCATATGTCGTAAGCAAACTTCCTTTATGATGGAGAATCATGGGCAAGTGAAAGTCGAGAAGAGAAGCATACATGGTGTGATCTGCGTCAAGGAAGCCTAGGACATGACTTATATGGACATAAGCTTGCAAAAGGAGGCTTAGGAGCTGAAATTGGATTAAATTTGAAGTTTGAATGTGCAAGGCAAGGGGCCGAACGAAATCCCCATATCAGAGGCCCAACACTCAAGTCTAATGTTCCTAAAGATCCATTACAAGATGTTGGAGGCCCAATGATAAGAGCTAGGGCGAAAGCAATGAAGCAAGCATTGAATTGTTTGATCCAAGACCTTTAAGAGATAGAGCCCATATTGTTGAGTTAGATTTTATCTCATAAAGGTCCAAGAGGCATTGTCTTACTCCTTGAAGCCCAAGATGAAGTGTCCAAAGGCTCGCATGGAGTTCAATTAGGAAAACTCACTTAAAATACTATGTGCCACTTAAAAATAAGGAGAAGGACGTGATCTATAAGGTCTAATATGTTCGGATCATATTTTAATTAGTTTACTTTTTTGTTTTCCTTGAAATAAGGTCATCTAGTCAACACTTTTCTAAATTTATTTTGTTTCCTCTTAGGGGTTGATTTGTTTCCTAAAAAGTATTTTGTTTCCTTTTAGGGGTTGATTTGTTTCCTTTTTTTTAGTTTCTTCCTTTGGACATTAATTTAGGAAGATTTTCCTATAAATAGGCACCCTTTACGTACTTTGAAAGAGATTTTTCATTCAGAAATAATATTGAGTATTATTGAGAGCATTCTTGCTTTCTTTGTATTCTTTGGGAATACTTGACTTATCAAAGGAGTGGTCTTCCTTTGTGGCGTCCCAAGGTTAGAGTTCTAAGAGACAAATTCTCTTAGGGTTCTTTCTATTGACCAACATTCGTACTAGGGTTCTAAGAGACAATTTCTCTCGGGGTTCTTTCCATTGATCAACATTCTTCTAACCCCTTTTTCTCTTTGTGTTATATTTCTATCTTTTCAATTTTGTTTCTTGTGCTTCCTTGTGTGTTTGATTTTAGCCGTTCCCGGGCATAGCTCCATCTTGTTGAAGGTTCTCTAGGACAAGTTCCTATTAGGTCTCGCATCACTTTACCTATACTTTTCTATTTAGCACTATATTCTTATTACGAAACAATGTAAAGCACCCTCTATCTTGATTATCACCATCTTCTTTCGAAATGTTAAATAAGAACTTCGGAAGAGAAGCAATTCGAGGTAGTCGAAGTAGCAAATCTCCAAGTGTAATAAAAACCTTACCTTCACGTGGCTGACTGAGATGCTTGAGCAAAATGAGCTTCTAGCATTGTAAGAAGGGCTGAGGTTGTCGAAAAAATGATATGAAAATGAAGAGCTTGTCGATATTGTACGCTATGATTCTAGAGTATCCTGGGGCCAATGCCCTCAGCTGCACTAACAGATAATGAAGGGATGAGGCTGTAAAAAATGAAAACGAAGGGGATGAGATTTAGGTTATTTTAAAAAACGATGTCTTTTAGTTTTGTGATTAAACAAAAAATTTTCAATAATCAACATTTGTTCTATTAATTATTGCTGACGTGTATTAGTAATAAGGGTTTCTAGGCACGTGGCAAGTCATGTCAGTAAACTTAACAAAAATCTAATGTCGGGCTAAAATTAAAAAATTGAAAGTTTGAACATTTTATTGCTATTTTTAAAATTTAGGTTATAACTTTAAAAATGGCAATAAAATGTTGAAATTTTCAATTTTTTCAATTCTAACCTGATGCTAGTCTCACCATTATCTTTATTGACATGATGCTGCCATGTGTTAGGAGATCTTCATTAATTAAACACGTCAATGTCATTAGGAGAAGTGAGTTACATTAATGAAACAACGTCGTTTCTTTATGATAATAAAACAATGTCGTTTGAAGAACTCAAACTAGGTTTGCAATTTGGATAGAGTTCTGATAAATCTTGTAGGGATTTCTGGATATCAAATGATTTTAATCACAGATCTACTTCTAGGGATTTCCATTTGAGTTTACAGATGTATGAGAATAGGCACGACTTACCCTATCATCATGATAAGTTGATTGAGAATCAGAGAAGATACATGATAAAGAGGCGATGTGAGATGTGCATGAGTTTTGGATTAACGAATTGATGATTGTAATGCGAATCGTGGGAGACGTGAGCATTGTAGGAACGAAGAGTCGGAAATGCTAAGCAGTTAAAGAAGTAGAGAAGGTAATTATGACTTTAATCGGACTATTTTGGTTATATTGATGATACCAAGTCTAACCCTTTTAGGGGGAAAGATTAGAATCTCCATTTAGATCAAAAGATGGTAAAGGAAGTGAGAGAAGGAAGCCTCGTCCAACTTGATGTATCTTTCATGTCCAATTCCCTTATAGCCAAGGTGACAGTGACTCCTCCTAATTTTGAGTGGATTCCTTCTGGATTTATTCTACAAATTTGACACTTAGGAAGAGTAAAATTAGGAAAGGGCGGGTACTAACTAAGGAATTTTCAAGTTCATCACTTGCAAATTCCAATGATAGTGGTGAAAAGTTGGATAGTTTAATAGGTGTTTCAAATGATATACTCAATTCTAGTGTGGCCAACGCATTTCTTGGAAAAGATAGAATTGTGGGATTTTCAGAGGTCCTGCTTCAAATAAAGGTGAAAATAATGTTTCTGGTGAACCACCATCATAAATCATTCCAGGGAAGAAAAAGACAGTGAAGAGAGCTACGAAGAAAGTTGCAAACCTAGAAGAATTTACGTTGCTTTATTATCATAAAGAAATGACGCCGTTTCATTAATGTAACCCACTTCTCCTAATGACACTGACGTATTTAATTAATGAGGGTATTTTGATACGTAATAGTATTAGTTGATAACGGTAAAATTAACATTAGACTAGAATTGAAAAAAATAAAAAAAAATAGAAATCTTAGAGCGGCAGGATTGGCAGCAGGGAGGGATTAGGGAAATCGATGTTTGGGTTTGGCATATCAATTATCACGCCTTGTGCATCATTATTATATCCTTTAATTTTGTTCCATTACGTGTCGTAGTAATTATATGTTGTATTTTGCGAGTTCAGAGCTTTGCAGATGGAATCGAAGTCGCTATCCATAGTAAAAGAGATGTAAATCATTACTGCTTTTGACGCGTGCACCACCACCCCCCCATTATAACACAACATCGGTATTTCATTTTCTTTTTCTTTTAATCACAGTGTTACTCTTCAGTTTCCGGTTCTCTAAAATTAAATGCATTCTTTTCAAATTTGAAAAACACCAATCCGTTGGGGGTGGGTAAAATAAAACTCCTCCGACGATTTACATTTAATGAAGTTTCAAATTAAAACTCAGAAGCTTCTTTTTCTTTTTCTATTTATTTTTTAATTTTTAAAAAAGTTGTTCAAGTGGCTGGCTCCGCTTCGGAATCTTCACGAGCGTTGCCTGGGTCAGAGCTATTCCTTCTCTGGAAGGGAATGGGAAAATGGAAAACCAACTCTCTCTCTCTCCACCACTTCGATTTGTTCTTTTCTTACACGGTCAACTTTTCCCAGCTACGCTCCACACGCGCCACTTGGGCCCTATTCACGCAAATCCGACAAAACCTAAACAAACGCGGTTTCACTTCCTAGCCTACGAAATCACCTTAACGCGTGCTTCCCACGCGCTCTTTGACCGAACACTTCTTTTGACCCTGTCCTTTAAAGCCATCAGCCTACCTTTTCTTTCTCTCTCTAGTCTAAGCCCCCTGTGTGTCTCGGATCTGAAGAAGCCTCTGTAGTTATGTCATCAACCCCGACTCAAACGGCCGCGTATTGGTGTTACCGATGCACTCGATTCGTCACCGCCTTTTCTCCAACCACCGGCGGCGTCACGTGCCCTCGCTGCAACGCCGGATTTGTCGAGGAGATCCAAGCCGACTCTCCGCAACTCAACAGTCCTCACCGTCGATTCATGTACATGCTCTCTAACAACAACAACAACAGCCAAAGCCCTAACCGCCATCGAATCCCTGGCCACAGGTTCCGGCGCTCCCGTCGCAACCCCGGGGACCGCTCCCCCTTCAACCCCGTGATCGTCCTCCGCGGCTCCGCCGCCGACGACAACGAAGAAGGGAGCAATAGCTACGAGTTCTACTACGACGACGGAAACGGGTCGGGTCTCAGGCCCGTACCCGCAGCAATTTCCGAGTTCTTGATGGGTTCGGGTTTTGAGCGGTTGCTGGAGCAGTTGTCGCAAATTGAAATGAACGGGTTCGGGCGACCCGGAAACCCGCCGGCTTCAAAGGCGGTGGTGGAGGCGATGCCGAGGGTGGAGATAACGGAGACCCATATAGTCTCGGAGGAGCACTGCGCCGTTTGTAAGGAAGCGTTCGAGCTAGGCGGGGAAGCGCGTGAGATGCCGTGCAAGCATGTGTACCACTCGGATTGCATTCTTCCATGGTTGGCGATGAGGAATTCTTGCCCTGTCTGCCGACATGAGTTGCCGTCGGATCATGAGCAGGGTGAGGCACCTGACGAGCCAGTTGAGAATAGTAGTGATGAGGAGATCGTTGGATTGACGATTTGGAGGCTCCCCGGAGGAGGGTTTGCGGTGGGACGGTTCAATGGTGGGCGGAGAGGTGGGGAGAGGGAATTTCCGGGGGTTTTCACGGAGATGGATGGTGGGTTTGGTGGCAGCGGACGGAGGGTTTCGTGGGTGGGTGGGGGGAGGAGTCGTGGGAGAGAGGGCGGTGGAGGTAGGATAGGGAGATTTTTCCGTGGGTTGGCGTCGTTTTTTAGGAGAATTGGACATAGTTCTGAGTCCTCTACTTGGACGAGGAGTTTTAGTAATGGCGGTAGTGAAGTGCCCGTGTCGATTAGTAGAAGTTGGAGTGAATCAAGCTCTGGTTTGGGGAGGAGGAGGAGGAGAAGAAGAAGAAGCTCTGGTTTGGATATGGAAATTGACGCCGGGACTGATAGATGGTGATACATTTTTTTTTTAATTTTATGTTTTTAGATTCATTGCGTTTTTGGAGTTTTACTTCCATCATTCATGTATTATTGTAACGGGAACGGGAACGGGAACGGAAAATGACGGTGAAATTGGTGAATTGAATTAGGACATTACAAAAGCATCCATTGTCATTATTTCCCTCCCGTCCCTTGCAATGTTATTAAATAATAGTGTATATGTAAATACTCTTTTTTCTTTTTCATTCTGATTTACTTTTTCATAATAATAATTAATAATACAAAAGTCCACGTCGACATCATCCAATTAAATAAATGTTATTATTATTATCCAAATTCCTTAAAGAAGGCCGGCAGCCCTCAATCTCTAGAGTTATCTTCTAATTACACGATACGGTACGGCCCCACAAGAGGCGGAGCAAATTTGTATAAATGTAAGTATCTGAAATCCCAACATTTACGTTAATTACACCAAAACAGACAACTACACCTACACCTACTTCTCTCTCTCACCTCTAATCTACAGACGGCTCTCCCATCCGATGCAGACTTCTTCTGTTGCTTGTAACTGTAAGCTCTCCTCTCTCTGTCCTTTGCTTTTGATCGTCTATTCTCATGTAAGCTCTCCTCTCTCTGTCCTTTGCTTTTGATCGTCTATTCTCATGTAAGCTCTCCTCTCTCTGCCCTTTGCTTTTGGTGGTTATGCTTGATCGTCTATTCTCATTCCTCTCTTCGCGAACAATGTCGGATCTCTAAGCTTAATTTGTTAAGATTCTGAAATGGCTTTTCATTTTCTTTGGATTTCCTATTCTTTAACCAAAATCTGCCTAAATCTGGTTCCATTTTCCCACATTTCGTGAGTTATGCGGAGGGCCTGCTGTATTGTAGTTCATCCTTCGCTCATCCGTAGTTTTTAGTGCGGTTCAAGATTTGTGAGGTTTAGATCCTGTAGTTTTGGATAGTTCATTATGCTGACTGTCTAAGGATTTAATGTGTTTGCTGAATAAAGGATGGCATTCTGCCAGCTTCTTTGGATGGTTGCGTGGCTATCTTCTGGTCCCTGTTCAAATTTTGCATAATGTTAGAAGTTAGAACATATTTTACGCTGCTGTGTTTCTGGTTATCTTGTCAGATTACTGAATGCTCCCCTGACGGTTGTGATCACCCCTTAAAATATGGCAGTTGGTAAAGATTCATGTACAGTAGCCAAACCCTAACTCATCTTTAAAATCAATTCCTGATATGAGTTTCTTCCGCCGGCCCTTTCATTTTTTCTTTATTTTACGATGTTCAATTCCAAGTGTGTCGATTGATGTAGATAGGAAGGTTAAATAAACTCATTTACATTGTCCAAGTTGGAAACTAAAGTTTAGAAGTTATGCGTAATTTGGTAAAAGTCAAGTATGCTTGTAAAGTGCAAACGATACATGGATGTTCTGCGGATGTGTATCCATTCATTAGAATTTGGGCACTTGTAGCTGCTACATATTGTCCTATACTTGTCTGGATTTATGGGCCTCCCACCAGTTTGTATATGAGATGGGGTTGCTGCCACTGATTTTGCTCCTAGTCTTTGCAATCTTGAATCTTAAACTACAATCATTTCGCTCAAAACTCATATCTATCATGCATCAAAACATGCTCGTTTGAAATTGGCTGCCTCTGAAGTGTATTGTGATTCTCCTTCTTATTTTCCAGGTTTTAAAGATCTTATGAAGTTATCTAAAGTAATTATTTGTGTATTTATAGGACTTAATAGACAAGCAAACGTTTTAAGAAACATTCCACAGTTATGAGCTTTGTGTTCCGAGGTTCAAGAGGAGATATTGAAAGTGGAATGCCCGGTTTCATTCCTGAACGGCCCACAGTGGTATGTTCACTAGTTTCCTTGCCTGGTTCAGCGGTAGTTGCCCACCTTAATCTAACTGAGAAATGGGTTAGACCTTTTATGTTGACCTTTTACTTTGTGTGTATCAGCGCATCCATGCAGCTCGGCCAGTTAATTCCAATTCGTTGGCCTTTCTTGTCACAGGTAATCTTTCTACTCTTCAATTATTCTTCCATTGCTTGCCCTATGATGAGGATGGATTAACCCAAATCTAAACTGTTGATTCAGCAGTTCTTTTGCTGTTCATGATTTTAAACTCCCACCAGATGTCACCAAACTTCCTGGTAAGTGTTGTCTGAGTGTTAGCTATGTCCTTCATATTAAACTCTTAGCTTAATCCAATTTCTATTTTCGTGTGCTTGCAGATATGGCTAGTTGTGGGTGTCTTTTTAATGGCCACAAGCCTGAGAATGTATGCAACTTGTCAACAACTTCAAGCTCAGGCACGGGCTCATGCAGCAGCAGCTAGTGGCTTTCTGGGTCACACTGAGTTACGTTTGCATATGCCACCATCAATAGCTCTTGCAACAAGGGGACGATTGCAAGGCCTGAGGCTTCAGCTTGCTCTTCTCGATCGTGAATTTGATGATCTAGGTATGCTGAAATGTTCTCCCTCTTCATCTTAGGTGTCAAGATTGTTGGAAAGTCTTGTATTGAACAGTTATGAGAAGTTTAGATATCTGTTCTAGTTGTCATGTAAGGATGTGTTGAATTTTTATATACTGACTCACTTTTGTAGATTATGATACTCTTAGAGCATTGGACTCTGATAATGATCCTACAACTCCTTCGATGAGTGAGGAAGAAATAAATGCCTTACCTGTTCACAAGTACAAGGTTCCAGTTTCTGAGAAGTAAGTAGGAAAGTTATCTCCTATGGCTTTTCTTGAATGATTAGAATTTTGAACGATGATTATTATTGTTCAACAGTGTTGGTGCATCATTGCAACAGGGATCATCTTCTTCAGTTGCACTTGAGGTAATTCTAGATCTCCAACTGTTGTAAAAATTGAGAGTTTGGTCACCAATGATGTACATGGAGTCTGGTCTCTTGTTGACATGGCAGTTTATCATCATTGAGCATCTTTTAACTGAAATAAGTGAAAATTTCAGTGGAGTTCTTTGGCCTTGATTTCGGTCATGCATGGTATTTTAGATGATCTTTTATTAGCTTATCGAGGTTATGTTGCTAATACATAGTCAAATGCCTGGTACTTTAGGAGAAACGACAACCTACCTCCACCATGTCCTTCCCATCTTATTTTGATAGCCTCAGAACACTGTGTGCATGAATTTTTCTTCCCAACTCATGCTTCTTTTTTATGTGAATGGCATCACACTGGACTGTTCTTAACACTTGCTATTACCATTTGGTTCTTGGAAAATGAAAACATAAGGTTTTCCATAATTATTCCTCTTTGGTTGCTGTTGTCATAGGCGATGCACCAAGTGTGAGCAGGGCTAGGAAGTAGACAAATTTGACCTTAAAGTGGTGATGTTATTCTGGAGGAATGTAGAATATGTTACAGTGTACATGCAATCCTGATGACTAGAAATCTTTATCTTTGTATTCAATTATGAAAGATCAATTGATTGTGGTGAAAGAAGATAACTTGTCTGGTGATAATGTACTCATCTTTCATCATAGAAGTCCCCACAATTTCCAGTAATCAAGAACATGATTGGCTTATACTGATTTATTGAAGGAAAAAAAGAACATGAATCATGATGTTTAAAATGTGAGATTTGATCCCTGATGGTATCTGCCCTATCTTATTTTGGTAGGATGTGAAGCTGAATGTTTTTATTTGTGTTTCTTTGGCAAATGTTTCTTAATATCTTTGTGTTATTCTTGCAAGCAGACAAAACAAGACTCGAGAAAGGCAGATGGAAGCATGAAGTCTTCAGAAGATGAATTGACGTGCACTATTTGCTTGGAGCAAGTTAACAGGGGGGAACTTGTTCGGAGCTTGCCATGTTTGCATCAGGTTCGTCATCTGGTCCACTTTTCCTCCCAAATCATGTATTTTCCTTTAGTCCTCATTCTTTTAAGTGGTCAGCTGTTTTATGGATCAGTCAAGGTTTCACAGACTACCAATGAATTTATGCACTAACTACTGGACTTTATCCATCCCTACCCTTGCTAACTGATAATTATTCAGAGGCTTGGAGATTACTGCTTATATACTACCATATCGAATGTTGTGGGTCCAAACTTAACTTTACTGTCATCAGTGATCAGATGCACAGTTGTCGAGACTAGTTATATCAGTTGATAAGTAGTTACAAAGTAATTAAGTGTTGTTGTGCCCAAAAATTCAGTTGTTGGTTAGAAGCAGGTAGTAAGCCAGATATGGACGTTGCTGTATTTAATGGGTTGTAAATGTAAGCCTGGTAAGTCCAGAATAATTATCAAATTACATCGGAGAATTTCTTTTGCAGGTATCTCCTGTCATCTTCTACTCATATTCTTCATATCTTGTTCCCAAGTTTCTTCTTTGCTTTCTGTGTTTTTCTCTCTCTTCTTCCTTGTTTCATCTACCTTGTACAACCAGATTCTCTAAACAAACTAATACCAACTAAAGGCTTAGTCAGTAATTAAAAAACTCTTGATTTTGTTTTGGAGATCCACTGCCTCATGAATGTTTAATGCCTCCTAAAGAATCCTCTTTTCATCCTGATAGGCTTTCTGTTTGTGGAAGAATCAACATTGTTTGGGGCTTTTCATGGCAATTCTTTTCCTGGGTTGCGCACCTGTTTTCATTTGAAACAAAATTTACCTCTCCTTATTTTGTTTGATTTCCTGACCTAGATATGAGGATCAACTCTTGATGAGGGAATTTTAAATTAACTGGTATTGAAACTTGGATCATTTCCAATTAGCAAAGGGAAATACTGCGGAATGAGTTCCTAACTATTTACCATGTGGAATGTTAGCTCGGTCACACTGAAGTAAAAGTGGTTCTCGTAAGCTGGGGGCTTTTTAATAACTGTCCTGACTTTCCTCATTTGCAGTTCCACACCAATTGCATTGATCCATGGCTACGACAACAGGGCACATGCCCCGTGTGCAAATTCCGTTTGGCTTCAGGATGGCAAGAAAGCAGAGAGAGCGAATCAGATGGATCAGACGTGGTTTAGCGCCTGCCAAATAATGTCATAATTGGTACATAAGTTCTGTATCTACTGTTTTGTGATGTTGGAGACAAAAAGGCCTGTCTGCTCCTGCCTATGTAAATGGCCCCTGGAAGTGACGTTTTCCTACCATTGGTCAGAGTATGAAGCTTTTATTTTTATGCTTTCAATTTTGCGTACCCTGTCTTCCTATACTCTTCTTCGATCTACCATGAATGAAAAACCACTCTAATGTAGAAATCAGTGTTGTGAAGGCCATTACCAATAGTAAGCATGGTTTTCTAACTACTAACCTTCAATCTTCGGCTGCTTTCTGCGTGTTTGTGTCCTATCTTCCTGTCCTGACAAGTCTTTTCCTTTTCCTGTGTGTACTTAAGAAAAGTCTTTTACCTGTCGACCGTGGGACGTCTTGTTGGCCCAATGCTATAGAATCGGAAGGACATTTGTTTGTTAGATTGCTGGCAATCCCAAAAAATTAGACATATTCGGTCTCTAATTCAATGACCTGACATAAAGTTGAAAATGACAATCGACGTACGGGTGCATTAGCCGAAAGATACCCATCTCTCTTTTCTTTTTTGGATAATGGTGTGATTAGGCATGTGCCTCCAATGCCAGTGGGAAGTTCCTTCTGCTGGACCAAACGCCTCAAATGGTAAGAAAAGAAAAGATGAGAAAGTGATTGGTAGAAGCAGTGCTGACTCCAGATATTCCTGCCACGTGCCTTTTGGCAATGCTGTTCTTCACTTTTCACAATTGAACTTAGTGGAGAATCGCAAACAGAGGATAAGGCTGTCTCGATTGGAAATCGCTGTGGAGTCGGCGAAGTGTTGTCACCGTGATGAAAAAGTAACAATAGAGAAAGAAAAGAAAAAGAAAAATTGCAACGTAGAGTTTTTAGTATTTTTTATTGGTTTGTTCATTTTTTATAATCACTTTTTACCCCCAATTGGCAGCACAACTAAGCATATATTTTTAGTTTCTGCCTGAAATATCCTCCTTCTATTAGTCTTCATGATTTTCTTTTGGGATTGTTATTGTCACCTCTATCCTGAAGTCTGCAACAGAATCAAGTAAGCATTTTCAGTTTTCCACATCGAGTTTCTTGCTTCTGTTGATTCGTTCATTTCCTTTTCAATTGCCATTCACATTTCTGATTTGCAGTATACCCATACAATTTTTTTTTATTTGACATTGTTATATCTAGGGACGGATCCAGAAATTTTTTTGAGTGGGGGCAAAATTTCACTGGAGGCAAAAGAAAAATTTTAGTGGGGGCAAAATTTTAATTTGAGCAAAATTTTAATTTTTTATTAGTTAAAAATTTAAAATAATAATTTTTTATGTAAAATTTTTTGAAGCCGGTGCAAGTGCCCCCACTGTGCCTCCGTCCCTGGTTATACCAACCAATACTTTTCGTTTGTTATTGGTATTTCTATTATCCTGCCTGAGCTTCCTACTTGGCCAAAGGTGAGTTTTCAAATTTTTATACCACAATCAACAATTACAACTGTAGTCTAATATCATCAATAAGATTGCAGGTTTTGGAGTTACATGATTACTATTGAAGATAATACTGTACATTTGCATTAGTTGTAATTGTTTTGCTATTTGAAATTATGAGGCTTGAATATATCTAATGAAGTCATAAGTGAGAATGTTATTTATGAGATATGAGATGTAAAGTTCTAGAGACTTTTGTGGTATTTTATTGGTAAATCTCAATTTAAAATCCGATAGTAAAACTTGAGCTCCAACTGGGTTGCTTCTTGACACCCTTCTAATTGGTGTGAAGTGATAATTTATATGAAGTGGTATTTTTTTTAATAATATAGTGGTATTTTTCATATAAATTAATGATATTTTTTTGTGGGATGTAGTGATATCTTTTTGAATAACGTTGTGATATTTTTTGAATAATGTAGTGGTCTACTGGAGATAAGTAATGAAATGCAAAACGAGCAGAGTTCTTTAAATGTGATGACTACGCGTAGTTGAGTGTAGAACATTGAGATGGCAGTGGTGATAGAAATAAATATGAAGTGTAAAAATTCAAAAATTATATTTGATTTGTACTAAAAGTATGCAAGGTGTCATGAACATGCATTTGCTAAAAGCTAAAAGAGGAGGAAGGAAAGATGAGAAATGGGACTTTAGGAGGAGAACATTTGTTTTTCATCGAGTTCAACTGCACCAAATCATGATGGGTGAATAGAATGAAACCAAGATCAAGCAAAAGAATTGGTTACAATGGTTAGGTATGTTTTCATGTGGTTGAAGGTATTTGGACCATAATTAAGTTTAAAGATGTGCACAGCTATAATTTGAATACAACTAATACGAGGTTTATGAGGCATCATTGAATTGTGGTTAGCCATTTATGATGCATATTAGAATTGAACAATGGTTGTGGAATTAGATCATGCATAAATGTACATTTCGTTGTAGCTAGCACGAGTGGAGTAAGAGTATAAAAACATGACATGTTTATGAAATGATTTTTTGAATCATATAGACATGTTGAGATAAGTGAGGTTGGAAAAAGCAGATGTGAAAGTAGTATATAAGATGCTCACTACAATAATAAGAAAGGATAGTAGAATTTTCTACCAAATTGACAGTAATGAGCAAGGAAAGCTAAGGAATGCTTCTCAAGTAGATGCTTAGAGTCAGGAAACTTATGTTAACTTTGGTGATGTTCTTATATTTGATACAATAAATCTTATTAACAAATACCAAATGCCTTTTACTCTTTTCGTAGGTGTAAATCTTCACAAACAATCTAGCTTACTTGTTTGTACATTTTTGCAAAATAAGAAAACTTAAAATTTTTGTTAACTTTATTATATATGGACGAGGTGTATGTTGGGTAACGTATGGCCCAAGTATTCACAATACGTTGCGGAAAGGGCCATAACACAACATCAAGTATAACCGAAAATACACAGGATGTACGAAAATACCTTTTTGACGCGGATTGGTTGTTTCGTTTTCAGATTCGCAGACACTGCAAAAATGTGAATGCCCTCTACCGGTATCCACACAAGTATGAACAATCTGGGTAGCGGCTATCGTGTGCTAGCATGTTCTGAAACCCTTTCTGAACGCCGCACAATTTTCTCTCACATGGTGGCTAGGGTTTCGTATTCTTCCTTTTTCTTATTTCCAGTGAGACCTAAGTCTCTCTATTTATAGAGAAAGCCTAATCCCATTGAAGCCCAATAAGTTTCGGCCCATTATATCTCATATAATAAAAGCCACACAACTTAATTCAATCTAGCCTAATAAATATATCCACATATATTTATTCAATGCCTAATAAATTAGGCCCAAGAGAATAAGCCCAGATCACATCACTCTTTGTGTGCGACCCTGTAGGCTCATTTGATGTTGGCAATGGGCTTGATCACACTTCAAGGCCCATAAGTCATAAGCGGCCTCTAGCAAGACATTATGACTACCCAAATCAAATGAGGATCGGTAATCCGATTTAACCTGTAACCATGGTTATAAGCTCAGTCCCTTTGTAACACGATATCAAGATTACTCACAAGGCATGGTACATGTCAACCTTTGATTAATCATAGTTTCTTGATCCCCAAGTTGACTGATTATAACAAATGACATTGATGACTCCTCATCAATTCATTTGAGCACGGCCATGCATTTCTTCAGTCATACTTGTCAAGAGGCCCAAATGATATCTTTCTCATTTAAGAAAAGTACAAATCCTATCTATGTCATTCATATCCTTTCTCATGATTTATTTAATGTCCAACATAAGACTACTTGTTATTCGGTTAAAAATAACTTAGTCTAATGTCACAATACTGAATTCCTCATGTAGGGAACCATGATGATTTCATGTTAGAGAACTAAAGTCAAACTAAAGTCAAACCGTATTGATAATCTATCTGTGGGTCGGTCTAATATATGTTCTCTTGAATATATCTATGTTTCTGATTTGATAACTTATATCCATGATAAAAAAAACGTGATCATCAATCAGAACACATACTAACCTTAATTCATTATTGTTCTACCAATAACGATCGACCAAGGATAGTTTATAATAGTATTATAATGTTTATGGTTTTACGATTAAGTCACATATTTGATGACATAAGCCTAATACTATTCATGAAACGTAAATCACATTACATAAACGATATACATGCATATATAAAAGAATACCTCATAATATATTATTAATAAGTCCTAATGTTAGTACAAAAGTCACATATGTCCATTGGCCTAAGGCACACTATTAACAGTTAGCTCTGTAAATAATGGTTAACTAGTCATGGATAAGCGATGTAGAACCCTGACTTGTTATGGGTAAGCAATGTAGAACCAGTTTCGTAACTACCAGTCTATAGCGGTTAACCTATTACGGGTAGGTGATGTAGAAACAACTCCTTAAATAATGATTAATTAGTCGCGGGTAAGTTATGCAGAACCAGCTCCATGACTTTATGCCTAAGGTACTGTATAGTAAAGAAACTTATGGTGGGCTATGTTGAGTAACGAAAGTCATGAAAATAGTCATGCCGCCACTATTTATGTTAAAAGTGATTTGAGAGATACTGTAGGGTACCAATGCTAGTGGTTGGCTTATATTTTAGTATTAAAGTTTTCAAAACACTTATTGCCACTATTGTTTATTGTTTAACGAAAAAGGAAAAAGGAAAAATAGAAACTACCATATTTAATTTTGAAAAGCATTTTGAAATAGTATTTTAGAAAAATTGAAATTGTGTTTTACGAAATGTTATGTTATTACCAGATTTAATGATGCACAAATAAATTGTAATGGAAAATGTTTTACCATGAGCTTTATGATTGTATGGAATATTGTAGTTATATTGTTATGAAAAGTTCAATTTTCTTATAAACTAATTATACTTACTGAGCTCGTTTAGCTCACCCTTATTTTTATGTTTTAAACAAACTACCCCAGGTATGTGTACAGGTGTTGCAGTAGTTGGGACTCCACCTCAAGATTAGTTTTATCGTTAGGTGCTGCTGTGATTGTGTTATTTTTTCTATGTATGTGATATGTTTTAATTTATTTTGGTAAGAGTTCAAAAGTGTAATCTTGTGAATATTAGTGGAATTTTAAATATCTTTTCTTAATGAACTACGAGGGTTTTGATCCTCAATAATGTTTTTAAAATGTTGATAATTATTTGTTTGGGGTTGCTTGTGAGTGGACTTGAAGTCCATAATTTGTAATTGAGAAATTTGTGTGAATATACAAGTGTTTAAAAATGTGTTATGCAGGTTTTTGAGATTTGGTAATCTTAGAAAAGCAATTGTTATGCTGCAGAAATTTTTAATAAAATTTTTGAAAAAAAGAGTTCCCACGATTTTCTGCGCTTGTAAAAGTTAAAGTATAAAAGGTTTTTAATAGGTGAATGACTTGGCTTTGCAAGAACCCTTCAGTTGAGTTAGATTTCAATTGGAGGGCTACTGTAGGGTCACCGGGAGGGCTCAACTTAAGTTCCGGAAGGAGAACTCCGGGATGGGTCCTTTCAATCTACCTCCTTTACCTTAACAAATTTTTGAAGAAATTAGTCTGAACTTAATAGGTATGAGGAGTCATACTCCTCTTTTCTTAAAATTTTTAAAGGAATTAATGTAAATTTGATAGTTTATGTAGTTTAGATCATTTGCCTTGACAAATTTTCAAACATTATGGTGTCTAGCTCCTTTGTCTTAACAAATATTTAAAGAAATTAACCAAATGATCATATGTTTAAGGAGTCTTTTTCTTTTTGCTTAATTATTTTCCAAAGAAAATTAACCTAATAATCATAGGCATGAGAAGTCTTGCTCTTTTTCTTTAACACATTTGTGAAGAAATTAACCTAGCTAAGGATTTTTCCTCCACCTCCTTATGAAATACTAAAATGCAAAAAAAAAAAAGGAATTTAAGTTATCTTATTGCAAAGGGAAATGGTTTGAGGATATTCTTTCCATGTTGGGAAAAAGGTATAACACTTGATATTGCGGTATAGTTGATGATATGTAAATGATTCATTTTTTTAGTAAAATGATTCATTTTTTTAGTACCTTTGGCACTTGTTATATTTCCTTGCAAGCTCTTAAGCTTCCTTACAAAATGATATGCCAAATTTCATTTATCTTCTATAATAGTTACCATATTAACCTAAGTTATTATTGACTTATCCTTTTTTTCATAAAAGTTCATTTATTGGCTCTTATTTTAATATATGATCAACCTTATACTTTTGCTTTCTAGGTATTACCCAAATGTTTATTATGTGTTCTCTTTTATTTGTCTAATATTAATGTAATTTGCCAGCTTGTCTACTTTTACCCCATAGGTATCATTAAGTTGGTTTACTACAAGTTGTGAACCTGAGCTGATGTTTGTTAGCCTGACTTCAAGTTTATTGGTCAACTTTAACCTAAATAATATCACTTTATATTATGTCTCATTTTTGGAAATTTTAAATTAGTGCCTTAATGTTTATCCTTATTGTCCCTTCCAAATATATCTTTGCCCTACTACCTTTTTCTTTGATTGATAAGCTTACTATCCTATTTATCAACCTTTTTTCTTCTTTTAGATTTTTAGATGCCTCCTAATAGAAAATGACCTCATTTTTTTGACCACTAAACTTTATCCCTCTATTTTAACCATGAACCAAAGTAATTTTCCCATCCCACACCAAATATACATTTTTGGAATTTAATTTTATACCATATTTTCATAAAATTATAAAGTATTATTCTCTATTAACAACATGGTTTCTTCCAACTTTTTTTTTACAATCATCTTACCAATATATGCTTATATGTTTCTCCCCAATTATATGCAAAAGACTAAATTTACTAGCTTTGTTAGGTTATTTCTATATTTTTCAGACATGCATAAATTTCTAACAATAGATGCCCTTATGTTTGATAAAGGATGTTCTTTTTTAGGATGCCCTATCCATTTATTCTAATTGTATCCTAAGTAAGGATACATGGAACTTAATATTTAGTGGCCTAAAGTAGCATCCAATAATTATTCTATTTTAGCAAATGGTAACTATCTTTAAGGTATGCCTTATTCATTTTGGTGAAGTTTACAAACATCCTCAACTTATTGTTTGCTTTCTTAACCATTATTATAGTAGCAAGCTACTCAGGGTAGTTGATTGATGGTTAATTGACTATATTTTTACTGCATATTTAATGTATTCTTGCTTGATATTTTATACTTTGTTATATATTTGGTACTTAATATGCTTAAAGTGTGTTTACAGGTGATAATTGCCTTCAAGGACTTAAAGGAGAAGAATTCAAGCAAAAACGTGGCGTAAAATAGAAAATCAACAATCTGGAAGGAGTGCACGATTGTGCATTTTTACACACCCATGCACTTTCGCAATACTCGACAAATTTTGATTATGCACGGTCTAATGCACTATCGTGCATCGTGCATTAGATTGTGCATAAAACCTAGGTTTTCATATAAATTCAATGTTTTGAAGGCAAATGAGAGGAGGAGGTGGCGAACACTATTTTGAGACATTCAGAGGTGATTTGAAGCTTAAGAAGCGGAAAACGCGAAGTTTTTATCAAGAGATCCATCAGAACATAAGATCATACATGTACATTATTAGAATACACGATAGAGAATACTCAGGGAGATTTATAATTATGGTTTGGATTTTTTCTATTCTATTTTCTGTATATAAGGATATGATTTCATATTTGTCGATGTATGACTAATTTTTCTATTAGTATTTAAGCTAGATGAACCCAGTTGAATACTTTAACATTTTATTAATGCAATTGAATTGATTGATTATTGTGATCCAATTATCTATTCCATGATTGTCTATTAATTTGATTTATTAGAATTTAATCTAATTTTATGCTTAGTGATTGAGAAATCCCTAGGTTAAATAGATCCATGATAATTGGAAAGAGTTGGTTGTAATCCTAGAGATAGAACGTTGTAAATCTTCTAAATTAGGTTCAAACCTAATAGAGGGGATTATAATATGGTAACACAATTCTGTAAGTTTTAACTTTAGTAATTCAGTTAAAGACCTTAGAATTAGTTGTTAGTAGACTTACGGTCAGTCACTAGCATATCTTAGGAATCTCCACAATCTAACAAATCAATAACACAATTGCATGACAAATAATCAATCGGTTAAGGGTTTAGGAGGCTTTGATGTCTTGATACTAATTATTTGATATCAATAATTAATCTAGTATCACCAATTCTTTGTCTAATTCGTGCTACTTGTTTAGTTTAGTTGTTTAAATTTTAGTTTCTTGAATTAAACCACGATCAATTTGTAGGCCAGATAATAGAATAACAGTAATTATACCATCTTTTTGGGATCGACTTGTATTTGCAGGCACTAGCTACAACTATACCGTGCACTTGTAGTATTAAATATTGACTAACGCAAATTAGGTCAACCAATAGTCAACTTCTTTGATGAAGTCTTTTCTCACTTCCTTTTTAATATTCAACTTATCAGAAATTATATCTCTTCGCCGTCACAAGGCATACAGGTTAGACACTATGCAAAAAGGTCTAACTGATGGAGTAATAATTTCTTTAGGTTTTCTTCAGTGATTTCTTCCATTCTTTCCCTAATATTGAGAATCTTGGAATCTTTACATCTTATTTTATAAACTACTCGATTTCTTCCTTTAGCTCACCCATGATATTCTTTCGTTGGTATGCACTATTATGTGTGCTATATGAAGGAGATACTCATGGGTTTGATTGAGCTGTCCAATGGTAACTTCCAGTTGGATCATCTGGTCGGTTATACTAGATGAGTTGGCAGATAGGGCACTAGCATCAAGCAAAAAAAATCCCACCATTCGGATGACAGGATATGTTGGACACGCTCCTTCAATTTGCTGGAAAATATGTCAACATATTGTTGCTTTGTCCTTTTATTTGCGTTTCCAAAATGCCAGCTAAAAATAACTTGGTTTTGCAAAATGATGTCTGAGATCATCAGCTGCTTATTAGGGTATTGGCCTCTTTTACATTCCGCGTGAGTAAATTCATGTTGCTGTCTCCCCTCGGGAGAGTATTTCCTTCCTATTCGATCTTCGACGTGTGACCGTTTCAAATTCTGATGCATTATTGGTTGGAGGTATCTTCGTGGTGGTCCCAGAGATTACACTAGTTGTATTCTCCAAATGGCCAGTATGAAGTTCATCTGTACAATTTGCATGAAGTCCTAACTGCTGAACCATAATCGGTGGAGATTTATCAATATCAGCACTATTCACAGCACTGTTCACAAGAAAGTTACTCCTTTGCTCTATGGCATCCCCAAGGCTGTTATTAGGTATAATGGTTGCTTGGACAACTGTATTAGTGGCTTGGATTTGGTACCCCGTAGATGCATGATGAGTCGCTTGAATGCATGCATTTTCAGCCTCCAAATCAGTGGCTTCATTAGCAGTACAAAGGAGAGGATGAGCAGGACCAGCATCTTCATTTGGTTTGTCCAACATATAGGTGCTATGATCGGTTACAGGGCTTGCTTCTACAGTCCCAGTTTTAGCATGTTTAGGGGCAGCATACTTCTCTTCATCTCCGAGTAGTAATTCCTGATAACCACCAATTTTGAATATCCTCCCAGTAGGTGAACATTTCTGTTTTTTGCCAATTTGTGGCCTCCAGGAGTATGTCAGACGTAATTGGTCCTCGATAGGTTCTACCGTTCTAGGTCCTCGTTCAACCTAGTGAATGGAATGATATCAGCGAGGTCAGTTAAGGAAGCCGCAAGCACACAAACTCGAGCATAATTGACTCGTTTCGTCACTGTCGATGCTTGGTCCAATGCTATGGGTAGACCAATAAAATTCGCGAGATGGCTTGCATAACCACAGCGGGATGTTGTCGATATTCAAATCCTGTAATTTAAGGCCGGGTCTCTGTTAGATAGGATAAAATCCCAGTTAATCAGGAATTCTTGTAATCAGATAGGATAAGATCCCACGAAATCAGGGATTGTTATAGCTGTAGAATATAGGTTGGTGTCTATAAGAGATGTATGATTTACGGAAAAAAGATAAACAGTTCCTCCTATTCTCTGTCTTAATTACAAAAATTAACAGTCACCACACCTGTCAAAGGAGGGGCCTATTTTGCACATGCCAAGGTCCAGATTGCGGTACCAATTTTGCTTCCTCCGAGCTAGAGAATTTGAATAAGAACACGTCATCAGTATTAACCAGAACTTCCGTTAAACCATATTGCTTCCATGTATTGAAAGCCCAATGCTTCATAACCGGAAATACAATTCGATTATCTATGAAAAAACCCTCAAGTAGTCGATCTCCATCTATCCATTCCAGCTCTCAAAACATCCATCGGAGGAGCAACTGTCCTCTGTTCTAGCGATCCACTGGGTGGACAATATGTGAGCTTCAGTTTAGGTTTCATGTCGCCTACTACCTGCATCCATGTCTTGTGGGTGGGAGGTTTATCTTGGCTTGTGGAAGGGGGATTAACAACGCTTGTGGAAAGGGTCTGTTGGGGCTTCAGTAGGGAGGTTTCGGTGCAGGCCAGGGGCAAGGTGCTGGGCATTGGTGGGAAATGTTTGTCCAAGGAGTCCATGTATGGTCTGTTGGATAAAGAACCAAAATGACCTAGAAAGGATCCAGGTTAGGCGAGCAATCGAGGAAAGGAAGGTTTCAGGTGAGAGTAGGGAACAAGCCTAGACAAAAGTGTTGTGTGAAGGTGGGGGGTTAGGCAATGTTTTGGTTTGGGCAGTGAAAGCACCGTTGAAGTATAAGAGTAAGAAATGAACGAGGGCCCGAGGATGGGTTAGAAAATCAGAATCCATGGCACACACAAGCATGCAATATTGGAGGGTGCAGAGACGGGGAGCAATGATTATAATAATTAAACTAATTCAAGATATCAGTTCATAAAATTCAATAACAAAGATCATAATAACCTTGAGAAAATCATAATCCCCATCTTACACTTAAAATTGTACATTGATATCAATGTATACAATATAAGTATATAGAAATAAAAATGAAAAGTGGAGGGATTTTGATACTTTCATGAGTAATAAGATTTCAAATTCTAATTTCAACGAAAGATCCATCCGATAGTAGGTATATCCATCCTTGCAAAAATATAATTGAAAAGGGACAAAAATAACAAAAAATAAAACACAATAACGAAACTAACTAAGTTATAAGAAAATAAAATAACATTAAAAAAATCTATCATAATTTTTTGGTTGCCTCCTAAGCAACGCTTTTTTAACATCGTTAGCTCTACGGATCCTGTATGTTTACAATCATCCTGGGTCTATGAGTAATGGCTTGCTTTCACCCATTTCTTCATATAGGAGTTTTATAGCCTGTGAATAAGCCACATGTTATAAGATAATCAAAATGACATAATTTAGCAAATTAATAAATCCAATCACATGTAATAATGCCCTTTTTAATGAAAAATTGTTAATAAAATAGGAAATAATAAAACTCCATAAATCTTTAGTTGACACAAGCAGTTCGTCATGGAGGAAGTGGGAACCCTAGGTCCTTAAGGTGGCTACCAATGCTTCATTAATAGTTTCCTTATTTGATTACTTTACGAATTCTTCCTTAACCATCTTTGTCCACTCTTCTTCTTCTTCTTCTTCCTAGACAAAGGCTTCTGGCTCTTATTCTTTTTCAATTATCTCTTGCCATTTCTTTACTTCCTCTTCTTGTTCTTCTTCTGGAAACTCTTTTTCGCTCCTAAGGGTGACTACCATTACACGGTCATTATGATATGTTTCAGTATTACTAGACAAACTCCTATATAGTTCATCAGATAATATTTTCACCAGTTTATTAACCCATTTCACCATGTTATGGATACGAGTCTTTATTCTTTGATGCCTCATTTTTTATTCTTTAAAAAATTTGGCCATCGTATCTTCCAAAACAATATTTGGCTCCTACCCTTTTTGAAAATTTTCTTTATTAATAAAATCAACCTTCATCTCTTCTTCACCCTGAGATGTTAGGAAGCTCAGATAGTATAAGGAATTATGCTCACTATATTTAGGTTAAGAAAATCTCTACTTGAATTCACGTTGGCTAATTACATGCTTGGAAAGGTATTATATTAGTTTATCTGTAATACTTTTTTATTGTTGCTCTTGTTGTACATATTTAGTTGAAGCACAGTCATTCCATCCATATGCATAAGTTTTGCTCCACTATAAATTATACATATTCTTATATGATGCACCTTAAGGTTGGTTATATATGTTTGGTTGCTCCCATATATAGTTAGGTGCCTATCATTCATGATTGTAATAATTACCCCCCATAAATATCACAACACTGCTTGGACATTGATTGAGCATTGGAAAACATGTTAAGAAATTATTTTCATTCCAATATGGTGATGTTACAAATTGCGATGACATTTCATAGCTCCTATAAGAATACTGATTACTCTTTCCATCCATCCACTGTGAGTTGTGGATATAGCCTTAAATCTTGATATACTGATTACTCTATCCATCCATCCACTGTGAGTTATGGATATAGCTTTAAACCTTAATATCCTAACAATAAGTCATAAACATAAAGTCAAAGTAGCGAAGTTCAAAAGGTAATTAAATGAATAAGCCAAAAATACAATAAGGTACAATAAAAATAAAATAAAATAAATTTAGATTCTTAAGGTTCTTATGTATTTTATTCTGAAGGATGGCTGAACACTTCTTACAAAGGTTTATAATGGATAGTTCCTCTAACTTCCTTTTGTTTGATAGCAACTTCTTAAAAAATCTAGCATATCTTAGCATCTACAAAAGAGCATTAACAAAAGGTAAGTTAATATGTAGTTTTTAAAGAGTTTTAGGGACTTACCAAATTGTTTGTATATATGATCCTTCTTCAGTTTTGCTAGATATAAGATAGAAGGATTTCTTTCTTATCTTTCTAATTAGTCAAGAAATATTTCTCTAAATAAATAATATTAATAACTTTCTTAGTTAAATTTAAAAGTGCTTTTATTTAATTTTGAAAGTTGTTTCCTTTTAATTTTAGAAAAATAGTTTTCTAATTAAAGAAAAATAATTTCTAATGAGATTAGAAATAGTCTTCTAATTAGATTAGAATGTGTTACTTATATAATTTTGAAAAGAAAATTTTCTAAATTATAATAAGTAAGAATTATAATTTATTGAAAATTTGATTTCAATTAAATTTTATCAAAGGAGTCAAGAAGAATTGGAAATAGTTTCCAATTGGGTTTGAAAATTGTTTTCAACTCAAATTAAATTTCTATTTGGAATAGGAATTTAATTTATTTAGAAATCAATAGTTTTAATCTAATTTAAGTTTTTCTAAGAAGTTGAAAATGTTATTTTAGATTATGAGGATCAATAACTAGAATCAAACGAAGCTTGATATTTTATGCATATAATTTGATTATGAGTGCATAAGTTGCATTCTTTATTTATATGGTTGATATATATATTGGATGCATGATAAATTGTATGTTTTTATATGTGTGATATTTTACATGCAATTTGTGTTTGATGAGACATATGAAGTTAAATCCCTCGTTAAAATATTAA
>JANKOD010000002.1:20376516-20390133 GCA_026284645.1 Erythroxylum acuminatum
ATTATTACATGCAATAAAAGTCATCTTTTGCAAGCCAAGTGCAAAGTTGTTTAAAAATGTAGTTTCAGAAAATAAAATGTTGTCCTTTGCACTTTAAGTGCAGGTTTGTTGAAAATAATATAATTTCTCAAAATACGTAATAAAAACATCAGTTGCACTATAAGGGCAAAGAGTTATTCAAAACAACGTCGTTTATTAAATACATAAGTATACTAACATCTATTTGAGATTCAATTCTACTATGCATTACCTAGGTTCAAAATTTACATACAAGTCATCGTGCATGTCTTGGGATGTCCTAATCCCATTTGAGAGATATGGTATCCCCAACTCACCTCAAAAGGAGGTGTATACTGCCTTGATTTCAACAGTCCTCGATACGAGCTCCTTGATCTACAACTCCCGAGCCTTTATACATACAAATATACAATGTATTTACTACTCAAACATGTATCTCATATTTATACACCACCACTTAAGTGTATAAAACACAATATCACTATCTTTAGGCTATAGGATCCGGCCATTAAGCTTCCCACATGGTTACTTCCCTTATTATTCACATAAGCTATCTTTTGCATTTTTCAAGGCATTTAATGCCTTTAATCTAATACTTACACATTTCAAAACATAATTAAGCACATTTTTATCCAAGCACATTAGTCATTACTCATCAATCTAAGAAAAAATTCAAGTTTACTCTAAGTAAACATGAAAACCTCTTTCCAATGCACACTATTGCAAACCTTAAATCTTAAGCCAAGTTCACTTAGGCATTTTATTAAACACCTAATGTGCGTGACTTTCAAGTCATATTTTCAGGAATTTATTAGGACCATGAATACTATGATAAAGTTCTGAAAATATGACACTTCCAACAACAACACATTTCACCACTCCATTCAATCCAATTCCCTTCATTTAAGCTATAGTCATCATAATTATACAACTCATTACATTAGTCCATTTCTTCCCCCATTATTTTGGCCAAGCCTTATCCAATATACATCTTCTTCATTTTTCATTATCAATTCACATTATACATACACAATTAACACCATTGAATTCATTTAAACCATCAATTTCAAAAGATATTCAAAATTTCACAAACTTTCACCAAAGAGAGGGCATCTCGGTTTTGGCTTAAGGAGACTTCTCCATGACTCATTTCATTTATCTAAACCATGTTTTATGCATATTCAAGCGTGGAGAACAACATATCTTAACACTAAACTCAAAATCATAATGTAGAGAGAGATGAGACAAAATTTACCTAAATTTTCCTTTAGTGATATCTTAAAATCCTTTGATAATTTCTCAAATATAATGATAGATTTGAGTTCCTTAATCCCAAATTAACATAAAACACCTTATTTTGGGTTAGAGAATAAAAAAAATGGTGGAAATTTTGTGATCGCCGAATGGTGTTCTTCTCCTCTTCTCTTTTCCTTTCTTCTCATTTCTTTCAATTAAAACAAAGTGTTTTTAATATTTAATGTGGAGTGCACAGCCACACAAGGAAGAAGGGCCTAGAATGTTGACTCTTCTTTGACCAAACATGGTGAAATTACCGTTTTGCCCTTAGCTTATATGAAATTACCATTATATCCTCCAAATTTTTCCTAAATTTACAATTAAGCCCAAAATTTAGGAATGACCAAAACTTAATTTTGGTCCCCGAACTTTTGGAAATTATAATAAAGCCTCTTAACTTTATAAAATTACATATTGGTCTTCCAAGAAATCAAAAATTACATTTAAGTCCCTCAACTTTTAACAATTTGTAAATAAGCCCTTATGTACATCAACTTTTCCAATTAAGCTTTCTAAGTGTCCAATAAGTCCATAAAATGTCTAATCACCTCTAAGGCATTAGAACACATAACTCGGCCACCGTGGTCATATCCATCCAATGGACTCGGTTTTACACACTTAGAAGCTTATATGTCATAAATGTCCAAGATTTTGCATACCGGTAAACTCTAAGTTCATGTAATGTCATATAACATTATATATCACTGGCATATATACTGAAAGGATTCAAATACATTTTTAAACCCATATAGAACCATGTGTATATCAATATACAGTAGTATCTCCAAGTACAGACCAATACAAAAGGGTTCAGAGAGTCCGGCGTTACATTTTCCCTCACAAAACAAAACACATTCAGTCTATAAAATCACGTTAAACCTAGCAGAAATGGAGCTTCAAAATAGTCAATCAAATCTATACAAATTCAGCTACCTTAGATAACCATCATCACCAAAATAGGCTTCCAAACATAACTACAAAATCACCAAAAAATCTGCACATTTTCTTTATTAAGATATGGTGATTTTATCCCAAATAATAAATCCTATCTTCATTAGGATTTTACCCTTCATGTAATTTTACCTTCGAGAGTCCCAACCAAGGTAAAGTTCCAAATATATCCAACTATATCTAATTACAAATAATGCTCAAAATTAATTTATAAGATATCATAACATATATCTTTATAGTATCCCCCCTTTTTGACATCATTTGTCATATATACAAAATCCCCCTTAATAGGAGAATTGGATACTCCCCCTTAATCGAACATCAATTTTCAAATAACTTTCAAATATCCAAAGAAACAATAATAGAAGCAATAATCCTAAGCAAATAAGTAATCTAACTATCATCCAAGTTTCTCTCTCTTAGGGCAAAAAGGATGCCAAAAACAAAGAATGCCTTCAATGCGATAAATCTTAATGAATAAGGAGTCATAAAAAAAAGCAGTAGGTGCAGCAGAAGAATCATAAGCACATAGTCAAGTAGTAGAAAGCCAAGATGACAATTTACCACCAGTCAAAACACTAGCCAACATATCATTACTTATATCAAAGCCATCTGCATACAATTGATAAAATTAATAAACTTCTTATAGGTTTCCAACCAAGCATCAACATTTTCTTGACATAAGTTTGTAAATCAAAATCCAAAAGCAAAATTCTCAACTCATTAAGCCAAGCCTCATTTTCACATCAAATCTACTATTGAGCAATTAAAGAAAAAAAAAAGCCAAACACACACCAATCACCTAAACCTGAGTAAACCCATAAATTAAAACTCAAAAAGTCTAGACATTAACTCCTTTGAACCTTTTTTTTATTTTTTTAATAAACAACATCAATATACTTCAAAAATTTAAAGCACACAATCCACATGTCCCTTAAACATGACCTTACTCATCACCACATTATCTCTATCACTAACTGTCAGATTAGTTTCTTCCTCCGAAGAAATTAACTGGCTCTCTGTCTGACCAGTTTCTTTCCCAATAACAACTAACTGTGGATATGGACAATTTATGATACTAACTCCTTTTCGTGTTTGTTCTAATGTGTGAGGCCAATTTTTTCTAACCCAAGTTTGCTTTGGTAACATTGGCTGCTGTTGAAAATTCTTCAAAGATTGTCAGGATTTTCTGTTTTAAGCCATTTGAAACAACATTTGCAATAGGTTCTAGCAATTTGGTCTTATATGACCCTTTTACACCACAAAAGTGACGTGTAGGACTGAACTTTCTGCTTCTATTGGTATTTCTTCTTGCTTACCTGATCTTGCTTCTTTGACAAATCTAACTTCACCATTTTACTCATAATTCAACTTAAAACATTCACCTTTGTAACCAACACCTTAAAGGTCTCCTTGATCTTACCAATTTTCAACAATTGTTCTAGATTTTCGACACCTCCATTTAACATCCTTATTCCTTTTTCGATATTGACTAGCTTCAACTTTGTTTCATCAAGCTCAACTATTGTAGATAACAACTTCTTCTTAAGATCTTTAATGACATTCTTCATGGTAAAATTTTCCTTCCTTAGTTTCTCATTCTTTTGACATGTTTCCACCGATTTTGCATACATTAACTCATAAGCTTTGCAATATCCTCCTTTTTATATTCTAAATCACTGTCATCATTGTCATAATCTGAAATAAAATTCTAGATTGATTCATCTACGTTTTTTTTTAATTTTGGGCTGATTCATCTAATTTTTTGTCGTCAGTTTCTTCATTAGTTGCTACCAAGGAAGCAATTGAACTTTTGTTGTTTAAAGCAACCAACGTAGCATTATTACCCACAATTTCTTCTTCACTTCCATTCTCACTTTCAAATTCGTTTTCATTCCAAGTGTTGGTGTAAGACTTCCATTTTCTCCTTTTAAGAGTATTAAACATTCCGCTTGCATCTGTCTGAAACCTTGACACTCATGACATTGTATCTTCTTTGCTTTTGCTTGTTGTTTGAAGTTATTATTGGAAGAACACCCACCATTATGTCTGAACTCAAATTTATCTTTCTTCACCTTCTTTAGCCACATGCTGAAATTTCTTATTAGTGGCACCATATCATCATTTTCAACAGATTCATCTCCTGAACCATTCACATATTTAGCAACTTCATCTTAGAAAGCCAACCCTTTGTTCTTCTTACGCTTATCTCTCAAAATGTTAATCTCAAAGTTTGTGAGACTCTCAATTACCTTATCTAAAGATAATTCATTAATGTCATGGGATTTTTCAATGGCTGTAATTTTCAATATGAATCTAGGAGCCAATGATCTCAATGTATCCTTGACAAGTTTCATATTTGAATACTTCTTCCCAAGTTGATGTGATTGATTGGCAATATCATGTCGTCACTCACGAAAGTCTTCAATAGTTTCACTTTCCTCCATCTTAAGCTCTTCAAATCTGGTAGCCAACATTTGAAGTTATCACCAATTTTGATCCCTCATGTATTGTTTGTAATATATCCCATGCTTCTTTGGCTGATTCATAAGCTGATATCATACTAAAACATCCATCATTTACAACACTAAAAATTGCATGTATTATTAGAGCGTTATCAAGTGCTTCCTCTTCTTCAACCCTTGTCCATTCAGATGGACCTTTAGAGGTCCATTCAGATGGATCTTTAGATACCACTTCATTGTTTTCATTAATCTTCATCGGATGTAACTAGCCATTCAACAATGAAGTCTATACTTAGTTCCTTGTGCTTTAATAAAATTTTCAATCTTGATTTCCAAGTAAGATAATTTGAACCATCTAACAACGGTGGCCTGGTAATTGATGACCCTTCTTTAGTAGCCATACTTGCGAAACACAGATCTGTACCAACTTGACATACCAATTTTTGATTCGGTGAACCTCTCTCTGATACCAATTATAAAATATGAAGGATGTGATTTTGCAAAATTTGGTCCTGCCACAGCTGCTTGTAATTGTATCTGTCAGTTGCTTGATATAAAGCAACTGCATCAGTAATTGTTAGTTTTCCAACACAAACAAAAACAGAAAAATAAACAAGAAATTAAACAAATCAACACCGAAGATTGGGTAACGCAGTTTAACACACATTGTCTACATTTATGGGGCCCTCACTAGCTTAAACAACTTTCATTTGTGATCCAATAGTTTTATTCGAGGCATTATAGAGCTGACTCACCCAAACCTTGACACTATCCCTCGTCCTCATAACCTGTGAAAATAAATTACACTCAATAACATAACCACCTCGTGTTAATCTCAACATAGGATTTTCTCAACAATGTTTGACAATAAAGATAAGAAATAAACAGCTCAAGTGATTTCAACAATAAGGACATAAATAAAGACACTTGAGATAAGAAAACAACTCCCGTAATAATCCAGCTTCATCAATGAAAGAATGAGAAGTTGTCCACCAAGAAATCTGCTATGAATTGTTGATATTGTCACTGAAACATCCCACGCACAACAGCCATGAAAACTTAACAAACAAAAAAGCATTTCATCACCGAAATGTTATAAACAAAAGAGTTGCAACCACCCACATTCTACTGGAGGTTTTTCATACAAAATCAATACGTGAACAGATCAGAAAATTCAAGGTCACCAGTGGAGAAAATGCAGCCACACAAATCATCAATCAGATATATGTTTCATCATTGAAACATTACAAAATACAGCTGCACACTTGACAAAAATAACTGTTGTTTTTCCCTCACAAAAATGATGAAGTAACAGTCCAGTTATTCACCCACTTATGCACAAACGCAGCTGCCAAAAATAGCTCAATAAAGGATGTAATTGCCAACACAAAAACAAAGAAATGCAGCTGCCCAAATTAGTTAATTTTTTGCCAGTTTTTCCTCACAAAAACAATACATGATAGGATTGAATTTTCTTATATTTTCCTATGCATTCACATGTGATTTCAATCATATTTTTATGATCAAATGTCTGACTTGTATTCAATTTGTGCTGACTATTAGGTTGAATATATCGATATATTTTTGAGTCCTAAAAGACAAAATTTTCTAAAACAAATTTAAGCACAATTATTTATTTAGTTAAAGGCACATATTAAAAAAAAAGAAAAATACACAGCTTGTGCGTTGGCCAGCGTTTTGCAAAAACGCTGGAGACAAGGAGCGTTTAAAGAGCAATGCTGGATGAGACACGTAGGGGGCGTGCGTTTTAGAAGGCAACAGAAGGGTTTGGAAAAATGGTCACATCAATACACATCATGTAATTTTACCTTCAAGAGTCCCAACCAAGATAAACTTTCAAATATATCAAACTATGTCCAATTACAAATAATGCTCAAAATTAATTTATAAGATATCATAACATATATCTTAACAAACATGATAGACTCGCTTGTCAAAGATTTTCAGACCTTCAAGCCTAACCTTGTTACTTAAGGGGGATCAAATTCGTTTCAAGTTATAAAGTTTACACAAACACAAGGAAAGATTTGAGAATTCAGATACTCATACAGATATAAAGAAATTAATAAAGATAAAGATACAAAGAAATTAAAGCAAAGACCTTTAGTAATGGATCTATTGAAGACTCAAACCTATATGGATTGTCAGTGCTTTTGGGAATATGATCCAGATATGTCTTACATTATAGGGATGAACTGTCGTATTCTATTTTGTATCTCTATTTCTCCATTCTGTCTTTATCCTTTTCACTGATTCATCATTCAAGTATATTGTATTGAATTTAACCCCAACTTTAAATTGATATACAATTGAATAATTTCAATTTTGAATTACGCTTGATTTTCTAGTTCAACCCAACTCTACCAGTTGATTTAAATAAATCATTTTATACGGGATCAAAGAGGCTCGCCCACATACATCAACAATTCTCAGTTGAATTGATCGGCTTGACCTGATTTTGGTGAAACTAAATTTAATTGAGAACTTTTTTTCTTTATGAGGTGAAAACCCCTATCTTTGCTTTGAACTATGGTATAGTACATAAATGAAGTGGGTTTAACTCGATTTATTTTTCATTGCTGCAAACATACTTAAGATGGAAATTGGAATCTAAGAGAGAGTTATGTATTTGTCAAATAACAGAATCCATACACCAGTATAAATGAGATGAGGCCTTTTTGGAAAATTTATGATTTGATATACTCAAAATTAGGAGATATTATAGATTAATTGCACCCAAATGCTTTCCAGGTCCATTACCAAAGGTTAAAAAAGAAAAAAGTGCTTTATAGGTGATACCCGTTGAAATATATGGCACTAAGTCGCCAAAGTTTTCAAAACGAGCTCAGTAGAATATGATTACTTCCAATAATCTCATTTCTGAGCATCGACCATTTAATTGTGGTTGATCTTTCTTAATTTATATTTATTTTCGAATATTAAGGACCTTCATTAAACAAGATTTTTATTGATTAGATCACACGACCGCAACAGCTGTGCAGTGCATGTTAGGCAACATGTCTCGCAAGTCCACCGTTAACATAGAAGCCCTCGGCTTCGGTGACCGGCCAGAGTGTCCCACCGACAACGGGGGCATCGGCGCTGTCCTCTCGCACGAACTCAGCCATTTTGCTTGCATGTACCTTTGCTTTCTCCATGGTCCCAAATGCATTTTCTTTTCTTTCATGCACTTCTTAGCTGCCAAGCACAATATTTTAATTACGTTGTTTAATCTTTCCACTTTTCCGACGAACACTTCCGGCAATCTATGAACTAATCTGTTGTACTCTTGGCTTGCTTTAGCCATCTCGAACTCTGCCTGGAAATGCAACTCTATTATTATCCTCACTTCTCCTTTTTTGGAGCTTGAATTATCTATTAAATCCATAAAAATATGCTCCCCTGCACGTTATAGAACACACAAATGGTTCACCATGTCAGTTGTTATAATCCATTTTTTAAAAATTTTCCAACTGTAATATCACCCACGCTAAAATTAAACATTCAGTAGGCCAAACGATTGAGAATTGTGCAAGAAAATGTGGGACTTGTGCTTTTGTTTATTACCTGATGGGATATCGGGTGAGCTTCTCCATTTCGTCTTGCAAATGGCACAATTATAACCGGCACTGGAAAGGCGGCCGGAAACTTCTCTCATCAAACAATTCCGGCAGCCATCTGTAACCGGTCTCCCGCACTCACAAATTGTTCCGGCCATTTGTAATTCCTTGATAGTTTCTTTGGTGATACTCCTAATTCTTGATTCCAAGGAAGTTGTCCTGCATAACGTAGCCTGTAGACACCAGATCACAAAAGAACAAAATAAGTAAGGTTGCCTAACAAGACAAGTTTCACAATTGTTTGGTTTTCAGGCACTAACTTGTAGAAGTTGATGTTGGTTCTCCCAGAAGCTCTTATGCTCTTCAAGACCTTCATTGTTCTCTTTCCCTTCCTCTAGTTCTTCATCTAATTCCTCATTTCTGTCAAAATCTTCATTACTAACGTCAGCCGGAGACGGCCCTTCGCCGTCCTCGAGAAATCCAAAAACCATGGCAGATAAACTGGCCGCTAGCTGGTCGTTGTGGTCGGAACCGCCGCCACTATACATCAAATTTCGCTGATCAAAAGGGTTTCTAATTCTTGCACTAGGCATGGCTTCCGTTGTTCCTTTTCTCTTGTCCTAGGACTAACTTTACGGTGAGGTTTATATACCTATATTTGGACCGACGCGGGACCCAGGAGGCCTAAGACAAACAAAGGCCCGCCGCGTTACAAGTTGTTCATTTTCAATGTCTACGTGGCATGCGATCGTTGGAGATGCACATTAAAACGGTGTTGTTTTCGGATGGGAATAGACCAGACAGCAAGGATCCACGTCAGTTGGGTTCAATAATTTTGATGCAGTGACCATTACGGATATACTCGAATACTTTATTTTCTAATTTGCTCCATTAGATATTTAGATCCAGATCCATAGTATATAGTAATAAAATTATGTCCCATTTAAAAATAAAAAGCAGGAAAAAGGAAAGGGTAAAATCGTAAAAGTGGTGTACCCTGTCCTGATCTCGTGAATGGCGTGGGACCACCACTAAACGATGTTATCGAATGCGAATGATGTGGAAACGTGGTGACATTTCATTTTTCCGACGGTGAGTTTATCCAAAAGACGGGCCCTACCTACGTGTCCCTTACCTAATGAATGTGACTTCTTTTCTGCTAATTTTATCACACAGAAATAGAATAGTGTACTCCTCTTCGCTAGAAAGCGCGGCGTCCTGCCAATGATTTTGCAGAACTTCTGGCTAAAACGACAAGATTCCTATGACTGTGTGTAGTGTAGTGAAAATGAGGACAAAACTGGGGGCAACATCGTCATTTAATTGGCACAATAATTTTGAATGAGTCAATCTTTTAAGGATTGAAATGATGACAGATGGCCAAACCATCTTACTTGTTTATTCTAGAACTGGGAGAGGATAGACATGTGAAGCGCATTCGTTCTTAGCTATTCAAAGAAGCATGATGCGGGATTTGATATTTAGCGATCTGGATACTTGTCTACAATGTTTTATCATGTGAATTTTGCTTACAATAGGACTGTCTAGGAAGTAAGAGATTGTAATTGTTTTCCCCACAGAACTAGATGATAAGCTGCTGAAATTTGGGTAAAATTCTAGTCAAGCTGTTTCTTTATAACTTTTTTCAAGAGAGTTCTGTTCTGGTAGGTCCAAGCCCCTTTCATTTCTTCTTATTTGACCTAACTTTAGATAAATCTAGTTTCTAAAAACCAGTAAAAGAAAAGAGTATATAATTATTTATTCCCCCACAGGTAGATTGAAAGGATGGATCAATAAGAGCTTAGATTTGTGCTTTAAAAGAGAAATAAAAAGAATGGTACTTTCGATGCTAAAGATAAGATGCCATGTTGTATCATATCCGGCCTACCCAATACCCAAAATCATCATATCTTTGATCCTAAATCCAGCCAACCACTTTCACCCTTAAAACGATTATTAAATACTCAACGATAGGTTCCTGCTTCTCTGTTATTGTTGATGCACAGCGGGTGGCATCTTTTTCACTTTTTGCTGTCGAGACATCCTCAAACTGTCTTTAAAACAATCCTGACATCTACCAACTTGTTAATTTATTGCTCCAGGTATTCATTAAACAAAACAATGAGTAATCAATCCAGGTACAATAAACGTGTCATTATCCTACCAGGTAGTCCACGTCTTCTGACAAAGACCCGTTTTATCTTTTAGTATAGACAACTTGTTCACTATTAGGCAACTTGTTTACTATTATATAACATAATAATAGATAATACCGAATGTGCTGGGACACCGTCGGCCGGAATGCATACACAATTCATTAATGTACCAAACCTCATGGGTAAACATATGGAAGGTACCGTTTCTTTCGCTTCGCTTTCTTGAGAATCCCTTTTTTCTTTTTCATTACTCTACATCATAAACGTAAAATTGTTACAAATATCGCCATGCTTGGGAGAATCAACCCAAAGTTGAGTAGCCCTGTTCTCGCCGATTGGAGGCAATATTTGCCATCTTAGAATTATTGACTATTAGTTCATTCAATTTATCTATTCAGAACATTATATAATAAAGTGATAAAATTATACGAAAAAATCATGCATAGAAATGTTAGTCAAAATTACTTTGACATTTTTAAATATTTGGGTGGTCATAATGTGTTGCTAGATGTTGATCTTAATCTATGATTATAAATTATTTAATTGGAGAATTAAAGATAAATTAAAAGGAGTTTTAATTTATCTAATTCTAATTATAAAATAGAATTATAATTTATAATTATTGTCAACATATTTAGGTACCTAATGAGTCTCGCATAAAGAACGAATTGAAAAAATCAAAGATATTCTAATCAAGTTAAACCTTATTTAAAGTTTGAAAAAATTTATAATTAAATATGAAATATTTAACAAATAAGGGTCGATATGAGATATTGGATATTATTTAAGCATAGTTAGTATTTAATTAAAATTAGAATTTAATTTCACTTAAATTACTAAAATGTCCAAAACTTATTATGAATATGTTTAAGCTCTAATAGAGCTAGTACTTCTTACTATAAGAGTTACAACTTACAAAATTATCTTAACCTGTTATGTGAATACCGCTAGAAGTCGGACACTTATGAGACTACGTTTGTTAAGATGACTCAATTTTGTAAATGGTTCGAGGGATACGATAAGAATATGGTCATACTTCAGAATAAGGTACGAATTAAGATTAATGCTTTATGATTTATGCATTAATCATTTTACAAAATTAAATTGATCTTGACTTTTGATAAATTAAAATACGAAAAAGTTTCGTAATTATTCCATTGTGTTCGGGATCAAATCCCATCCTAATTTCTAATAGCGGTATTAGAGTCGAGTTTAATTTTATAATTTGATTAAATTATTTAATTGTTATTGATCTTGAATTATGAAATTGAAATAAAATCCTAATCTAAGATGGAATCAGATTCAATTTAATATGAAAATGTTTGAAATTAATACATTAAAAACCCTAAAAGTCATTTTAGTTTTCATTACCATCAATTTGAAGAGTTCAAATTGTACAAATTTAGAATTGAGATTTCGTGAATGTTGATTTTAGAATTCTAAAATCCCAAAAAATATGAAAATAAAAAAAGTCCCAAAATGTTGAAACACATAATTTGGAAAATAAAACAAGCTTCACAATGAGTGAAGCAAGCAGCTGTTGGCAAGTGAGGAATACAGTTGCGTGATGTTTATTTCTATAAAATTTCTAGCATTGTTTTTGTGTTATTGTTGTGGGACTTCTTGTTGTTGTGGCCGCCGGAAAAACTTGTGTAAACTGATTGTGGGTTTTGAAATTTCTGGTTATTTTGGAATGAGACGTGGCTATGATTTGGAGTAGCCGCAGTGTGTTGTTGTTACTGGAGTTGCGTTATGGGATGGCATGACTAGTGGTTGTTCAACGACTTGTTGGCGTCTCTTATAGTAGTGTCACTTAAGGTAGCTCCAAGTGGCAACTTGAGCAGATGTGTAGCAGTTCGAGCCCCTAACAGGGAACAAATCTGTTGTTCTCAAAGTGTTGTGCGGCCTATGCCTGAATAAATCCAAGTCATCCATTACAATAAGTTAGATGGCTAGGATATTAAAGGCACAACAAGGTGCAACAATTTGGGAGCAGTAGATCTGCTCCTATCTAAGGAACATATCTGCTATTCCCAAAGTGTTGTACTCCCTGTGTTTGAATAAATCCAAACCATCTATTACAATAAATTGGATGGCTAGGGAATAGATCTGTTGTTCCCAAAGTGTTGTACCCCCTGTGCCTAAATAAATCCCAGCCATCCATTACAATAAGTTGGATGGCTAGGATGTTAAAGGCATAACAGTTTGGGAGCAGCAGATCTGCTCCCACCTAGGGAACAAATCTGCTATTCGGAGCAGATCTGTTGTTCCCAAAGTGTTGTACCCCATGTGCCTAAATAAATCCCATCCATCCATTACAATAAGTTGGATGGCTAGAATGTTAAAGGCACAGTAGGAGACAACAATTTGGGAGCAGCAGATCTGTTCCCTAGAGCAGCAGATCTGCTCCCACCTAGGGAACAGATCTGCTATTCCCAATGTGATGTGCCCTTGTGCCTGAATAAATCCCAGTTATCCATTACAATAAGTTGGATGGCTAGGATGTTAAAGGCACAGTAGGGCAAATCAATTTGGGAGCAAACAAATCTGCTATTCCCAAAGTACTGTGCCCCTGTGCCTGAATAAATCCCAGCCATCCATTATAATAAGTTGGATGGCTAGGATGTTAAAGGCACAACAGGGCATAACAATTTGGGAGTAGTAGATCTGCTCCCACATGGGGAAACTTAAGGTTACTTCAACCCAAATATGTTTAGTTTTAAGGACAGTGGTTATACTTAACTAAATTTGGTGTGAATTGAATGACTAAATTCATAATCACATGAATTTAGAGGCAGAGTTAGGAATAACATATAAGATATGTTTTGTCAAAATTTATCACCTAACAAATATATGATTCACATAAGATATGATTGATAAAGTTATTATCTACCTAATTTAAGTCTACATAAATGGCATGATGTTTATTTCTAGAAATTTTCTAGCATTGTTTTTGTGTTCTTGTTATGGGATTTCTTGTTGTTGTGGCTGATGGAAAAACTTGTGTAGACTGATTGTGGGTTTTGAAATTTCTAGTTATTTTGGAAAAAGACGTGGTGATTGATTATTTCTGCAAGCGCACAGATTCGTCCTAGTATCCACACAGCAAATATTCTAAAGTCGTCTCCCTCAAGGACCAAATTGTTCACC
>JANKOD010000002.1:20413853-20429365 GCA_026284645.1 Erythroxylum acuminatum
ATTTTATATAGTATTTATTAATAAAGTATTAATTAAAATATTTTATTTTTATAAATAATTTTAAAATTATTATTTATAAATTAGTATTTATTATATATATTTTTAATTATTAAATAAAAATTTATTTGAAATTAATATATTTTAAAATTATTTATATTTATTAATAAATATTAAATTAATTTTATAAATTAAATTAAAATTAAAATTATGATTATTATTTATTATTATAATTTTTAAAGACAGAATAAAATGTAAATCATAATAATAAACTATTTTGTAAATTTTTTTAAAAATTAAAAATTATTTCGTAAAGTTAAAAAATTATAAGTACCAGAAGTCAATCAATACTAGAACTGATACAGTATTCGTATTATTGCTCTCTGAATTACTTCGAGATTTTCGGCTCTTTTAACATGCATGGATTAAACTGACACGGTTCCTCTGCTTTACTAAAAGCCTAGGCGGCGACAGCCGTAACGCTCACTCTGACGTCACTCGCCGACAATTTCACAGTACCAATCGTGTAAATATCCATCAAATCCGTGGACAAACTGAGTTCTCCATGTTTGACTAGGAAAATTCAAAGCCTTCCTTCCCGTTCTGTTTGGCGTAATCTTTCTTTCAACTTCATCCAAATCCCCCAGCATTTCCTTAGCTCCTTCAATCTTATCTTAATTCTCTGAACTGCTCCATGAAACATCGCTCCTTGTCTCCGCTTCCTCTTCTTCCCTAGATATGAAGAAAGATCTTGCCTCTCTTTGCTCGATTCTATATGCAATAATTCTATTTTCTCAAGCTGCGTCGGCCATAGATTTTGTCTTCAATGGCTTCAACAGTTCTGCGAATTCCTCAAATCTGTTACTCTATGGCTCTGCAATCATCGAATCTCAGATCCTTACTCTTACTAATGAAACAGCTTTCACGATTGGTCATGCCTTATACCCATCAAAGATACCAACCAAAGATCAAAACTCCTCCTATGTGCATCCGTTCTCAACATCTTTCATATTCGCTATGGCTCCTTACAAAGGTGTCCTTCCTGGCCATGGCTTGGTTTTCGTTTTTGTTCCATATACTGGCATAGATAATGCCACCTCTGCTCAAAATTTAGGCTTCTTGAATCGGACAAATACTGGTTTATCAAGTAACCATGTGTTTGGTGTTGAGTTTGATGTGTTTTCAAATCAAGAATTCAATGACATCAATGACAATCATGTCGGAATAGATGTAAATTCCCTCACATCGTTGGTTGCAAAAGAAGCAGGCTATTGGCGTAACGATGAAGCCAATAGCAGCAAAAGTTCATTCAAGACGCAGAAGCTAAATGATGGTAGTAATTACCAAGTTTGGATTGACTATGCAGATGCTTTTATTAATGTTACTATGGCTCCGGTTGGTCTGAAAAGGCCTCAACGTCCTTTATTGAGTGTACGGCTCAATCTTTCTGATGTTTTTGAGGATGAGATGTATATTGGATTCACTGCATCAACAGGGCAACTTGTTCAGAGTCACAAGATTTTGGCTTGGAGCTTTAGCAACACCAATTTTTCGCTAAGTGACAGTTTGATTACTACTGGTCTGCCGTCGTTTGTACTACCAAAAGATTCAATTTTTCGGTCGAAGGGGTTTATTGCAGGAGTTACGGTGGGAAGTTTCCTGGTTATTGTTGGCCTGGCTTCGGTTTCTTTGTTCTTGATTAGGAGGAAGCAAAGGCTGGCGAGGTTAAAAGAGGAAATTGAGGAATGGGAGTTGGAGTACTGGCCACATCGAATTACATACCAAGAAATTGACACAGCAACTAAAGGATTCCGTGAAGAGAACGTTATTGGAACTGGAGGAAATGGGAAGGTGTACAAGGGTGTGTTGCCTGGTGGGGCACAAGTAGCGGTGAAGCGGATATCACATCAAAATGACGGCATGAGAGAGTTCTGTGCTGAAATTTCAAGCCTTGGAAGGTTGAAGCACAGGAACTTGGTGTCTTTGAGAGGTTGGTGCAAGAGAGAAAAGGGAAATTTCATGTTGATCTATGATTACATGGAAAATGGAAGTTTGGACAAGAGGGTGTTCGAATGTGATGAGAGTAAAATGCTAAGTTGTGAAGAGAGGATAAGGATTTTGAAAGATGTGGCTTCTGGGGTTCTTTATCTGCACGAAGGATGGGAGTCCAGAGTGCTGCACAGGGACATTAAGGCTAGTAATGTACTACTTGACAAGGACATGAATGGAAGGCTAGGCGATTTTGGCCTGGCTCGAATGCACGTGCACGGACAAGTAGCTAGCACCACCACTCGGGTGGTCGGAACAGTGGGCTACTTGGCACCTGAGGTGGTGCGCAGTGGACGAGCATCAGCACAAACCGATGTCTTTGGTTTTGGTGTATTGATATTAGAGGTAATGTGTGGAAGGAGGCCAATAGAGGAAGGGAAGCCACCTCTGGTTGGTACAGTGTGGAAATTGATGATGGAAGAGTGTTTACTCGATGCTTTAGACGAGCGTCTTAAGGCCAGAGGTGGATTCGACGAGGAGGAAGTGGAGAGAATACTTCACCTAGGCTTGTTATGCACATATCCTGACCCAGGAGTTCGGCCAACAATGAGGCAGGTGGTAAAGGTTTTGGAGGGGAGTAATGAGCCTACTGAGTCCGAGACTGAGGATATGGGGGCATATTTGCTGCAACAAATGAAGTCCAGGGATTTATGGTTAAATTTGTCTCGAAGTTTTGGCTATTCATCATCATCACATCCAACATTTGCAGATATCAGAAAATCCGAGTCATCTTCAATGTCTCTGTCTTGGTCCAACACCATGGTGGAGGGTAGGTGAAATCTACAAATTTTAAGTCACTTCCCAGTGAGTAGCATATCTTGGTTGTTACAAATTTGACGCCATCTGCGTTCGCCAGGTTTTAGGAGTGAAGCAGTCTCGGGGAAGGAGCTGAAGAAGTTGCTACAATTACAAATTCAGTTCAGGAGCATATGAGTTACCAATATCTACAAAAGGAAGCTTTTCTTAAGTTTGAGTCGTACATTTCACTTTGGATCATTAGTAGAAACCCATTATTCTTTTGTTCTTCTTTGTAAAAGTTTAGGATGTAAATATGTATAGCAAATTGAATTGCGATGGTCAATTGGGGAGTCTTTTTGGGACGTATAAATTTCGTGTACGCACTTTGTTTAACCTTCTAAGTTTTAAGAAATTGACGAGCTGCTGCTTTTAAGTTTTAACTAAAACTGCTACTAGTCAACCACCAAAAGAATCATATACTACAACTTCCTCTCGGATGAGGAGCTGTTCCTTTTGGATTTCAAGTTTTAACTGAAAACCTACTGTTTGGTAAGTAACATAAGAATAATTCTGTCCAACCTATATTTGTATTGATTACAATGTCCCTTTCCTTTTGCTCTTTCTTTAATATATGACCAAAACTTAGCACATTGAATGAGCTCTCCCTTGAAAATGGACGGGCTTCACATGTTTGGCCCATAAAGCTTTTGACGCGATTCATCCTTACTAAGTAGAATCGAATGTCTTCCAAAGGATTCAAAGGAAGGAACCATAAGCAATTGGACTTAACCTAATTTGCTTTTATTAACACCTGCTCCATAGTTTCGGCATGAATTGCTGGGACAAGATTAGTAAGGCACCCGGAAGACAAACAATTTCTTAAATTGGATGGGATTGGAAGTTTAAGGCTATGTTTGGTAGGGCGGTTAGCAATGAAATGAAATGTAATTATTTTATCATTTGAAACGAGAGTTTATAATATAATGAAATAAAATATGATGTAATGGGAGGGTTTCTATCCTAAATAATAAAAAAGAGCTGTCTCTAATTTGGAAGGTTTAAGATAAAATATAAAATGATAAATTTGTACTACTTAATATACCCTCAATAAGTTTTTATAATACCAATTATACCTATCAATATGTGTTTTGATCTATTAACATGTGTTTTGTTCTATCAAAGGTAAAATAGTCATTTATTATTATTATACATAAATTATATTTTATTCTGTCTATCTTTCAAACAGCATTTCACTATATTATATTATGAACCATTCGTTTCCTCTCAAATAACAATTTTATAATATTACATCCATTTACATTCCATTATATTATAAATCATTCCATTTCATTAAAAATCTTACGCCTAACCTAACATAGCCTAAATTGAGAGTAAAGCTTAAAAAGTTCGTAATGTTGAGGTATATCGCGGAGAAAGAGTAAGTGGAAGTGGAAGTACAAGGTGGGTGATGTAATTGTTAGGGCAAAATAAGTGACAGTTGAAACTGTCCAAGTCAATAATGCAACAAGTACACATGCAATCTTGCTCAGCACATCACACGTAAATTTCTAGTGAAAATTATTGCAATTTAGTTTGTGGAATTTTATTACTAGATTATGTTTATTAAAGTGTTTCCTAATGTTTAGGATTAAGTTAGCTAGGGCATGTTAAGCAATTGTCAGTGTAGTTACATTAGTTTAGCTAATTTGTTTTATAAGTTTAGGTCACTATCTCTTTGTTAGTTTATTTAAATGGTGTCTTGAAATTTAATTTGTCTTGCAATTTTACGTAAGAAATTATAGTAATGAAAAGGTCATTTCAGTTAAATACATTTTGTTCTCGTATTCTATTTCTTCCCTCTATTGTCCTAATCCCTTTCAAATATAATAATTGGTAATAGAACTAAATTCAAAACACAAACCTAAACACATCTAGATGGTCTTTTAAAAACTTTGTTAAATCCTCATTCCCAGATATCACTATAATCACATGTGTATATTAATGAAAAATTTTCTAAGGAACAAGGAGTATTGGATTGTTGTAGAGGTTGGAGTTCCTGAACTAATTGTAGGTGTAATAGTTGCACAAAAGATAAAAGTAGACAACTCAAGATTGAAGGACCTCAAAAGCAAATAATTATCTTTTCTAGGAAATTGATAGGGTTGTGCTTGCAATTATCTTGCTAAAGGAAACCTTAAAGCATATTTGAAATTGTATGAAAAAGAAATGTGAAGATATTGCAAGGCACAGTTGTAGCCACTTAAAATAGAATTTGAGACATTGCAAATAAAGAATGAGGAATCTATAGCATATTATTTCTCTAAGACCATGGCCATTGCTAAAACAACTCAAAATAAATGGTCATAAGATGGAATATAATACCATTATTTAGAAGATACTTAGATTTGTGAGCACCAAGTTTAATTAATTAAGTTGTGTGCTCTATCGAAGAGTCATATGACTTTGATGAACTCATTATTGATGAGGTGCAAAATTCTCAACTATTCCAAACACAAATGCAAGCCTTACAAATATCAATGAAGCCTGGTTCAAGGGGCAATAGTACATAAAAAGGGAAAGGAAATAAGGAAGATAAAGGAAATCAAAGGATATAGTTGCGAGAGAGATAGATCAGGGAAAGTAGCCTGACTAAGTCTAGGCTCATGTTGAGTGCTTTATATGCCATAGATTTAGTCATTACAAATTTGAAGGCAAAATAAACATAAATAAGGGTGGAAAATCTAACTAAGTTGAATAATAAGAAAAGGAGACAGAGGTCTCTTTATGTATGACGTGTTATGTCAAAGAGATAAGTGATAATAACATGTGGAATCTTAATATTAGACGTAGCAATCACATGTATGGTGATGAAGTCTAAGCTTGATGGGAGTTTCACCAACGCATTCAACTTTGGGCATAACTCAACAATGATTATTGAACGCAAAGAAAAGGTAATATGTTCAAATATAGTAAGTTACTACTGTCATATATATACTATACTTAAATACCATCTTGTTTAATATTGGACAACTCCAAGCGAAGGGTTATGAGATATTATATTAATAAAAAATAATAGAACATGTTAAATGAAAGATGCTAAACTTGGTTTAATAGCTCAAAATCAAATGATGAGTAACAGGATGTTTCCTATATACTTACAGAAAGTGAATTTAAATTATAGGCCAATAAAAAAATAAAGAGTTGGATTGGCATTGGCATTATATATATATATACACACCAATACTTTAGAGGATTATAGAAGTTGCAGTAAAAGAGACTTGTGATAGGTTGATTGACTCGGTTTAGTTAGTTAATATTGAATTAATCACAAGTAATTGCGTAGATGTAGCTGGCACATGCAAGCACGAGTCAAATCCCACGAAGACAATTAATACTAATAATTACCGTAATCCTATTATATAGTCTACACATTGAGTGTTTGTTTTTAATTAAAATAATACTTAAGCCGATAAAATAAAGTAGGAAACAATAATGAGAAGAGAACAAAGAAAATCACTTAGAAAACAATCAATATTAAGAATTAGTGCCTAGGTAATGAATCCCTAAAACCATTAATTATTATCCTTTTATTATATAATTGTTTTATTGACTATTGGACCGTGACAATTCCTATTGTACGCTAATAACTCACTTGAGACTAATAACAACTAATCTTAAGTTTATCAACTGAATTACTCATGTTAAATTTTGCTTTGCTGATTTGTGAATTCCGCTATTAGGTTTTACCCTAATATAGAGGATTTATGTTGATCTATCTCTAGGTTTGCAATCAACTCTTTTCAATTATGGTAGATCTATTTCTACACATGATTTCTCAATATTCATCCTATGAAATCAAATTATATACTAATATTTCGATTATATTAGAACATATAATTAAATCATAATAGATTAATCAAAATAATTGCATTACATAAAAGAATTAAAACGTATTGTAGCATAAACTAGGGTTCATCACACTTAGACACTAAAGATGTTTAGTTACATATGATAGAATATGAAATCAAACATAAACAGGAAGAAAAAAAATAGAAAACAAAGAGTTCATAATTCTAAATCTCTTTTCTTTTCTATCAAATGTTCTTTCAAGGTAGAGATTTGATGTAGTAATCTATTGGATCTTTTGATGATTTCTTTGAGTTTTCGACGTCTCTGGATCAATATCACCTCTTTTGAATGTTCTCCATGGCTGGAATCGCCTCTGTAAGTCTACTTTTCTCTTGTGCCTATGCTAATGTTTTTTTAATGGTAATTTATAGGGTTTCTGAGAGATACAAGGTTTGATACAAGGGCGTGAACTAGACCATGTATATTCCAAAATCTCTAGAATTCGCGATTTTGCACAAGTTGAGAGACATACATGGCAATCAACACAACCATGTATCCCTTATTTGCTTCAAATCTATGTTTTATGTTGCATTTTTAACCTAATTCTTTTCCTTTTAGTCCATAAAGGCAATTAAAACATATAAATGCACTTGCAACAAATTAAGTACCAAATATAGAATAAAAGTATAAAATATTAAGCAAAATACATCAAATATGGTTAAATAAATGTGGTCAAATATGCATATATCAAACATTTCTACACTTAAGCTTTTTCTTTTCCTCAAGTAAATCATAATCGAAATTATAAATCTTACAACATCCATCCTTCATTAATTTAGATATGTCCATTTATATTATAAATCATCATGTCATATTGAATCAAATTAACATACAAGTGGAGTCAAATTATCCTAAAACTAACTTCTTAAGTCAATATTATTAGTAATCACCTCAATAACCTCATTGAAATAAAAAGCATACACCTTTACACCTTTACCAAGATTTCACTCAATGCATTTAAGTGTTTAGGATGGAAAGTATCATACTCTCGAAATCAATGTATAGTAGAACTCTTACCACAAGCTTACAATATTATCACATCTCCACCATTTATGCATAAATTAGAAACAAAAATCAAAAGGTCTTTATGCAGGTTGTAATAAAGACATTACAATAAACTTGTTTACAAATACATAAGTCATTTTTTGGCAACTCCACTAGTACCACATACTTATTCACAATTTTTTTTATGCTCATTTTTTTTCAAAACAATAATTCGAGCATGTAGTACCACAATTTAAAGAAATAATGGACCTTTCAAGATTTTCAAGTTTCAAACAAGCACATGATGTAAATAACCTTCAGGTATAAGACAATAAAAAGGCTTCAAAGAAAAATAGGATAAAGGCTAGTATTTCGGTATACTCAATGAAAAAGACTTAGGCTCAACTTGGTTTTTTCTAAAGATAAATTTAAGGCAAGGTAATTATCAAAGAAATAGGCTAAAACAAATTGTTGAATCTAAGTTCCTTTGTCACTTCAATGCTTCTAATTTGAAAAATGTGATCTCAATATGTATAATAAAAGCAAGTTCTAGAATCATCTCACTATTTATGATAAAACACATGAAAGAAATAAAAGAGCTTAAATTTTTTTGAAATCTTGCTCTTAAGCTCATGAAAAGATGGGTATACATTTGTAAATAATATGCAAATTTCATTCAACTGAACTATCTCAATGATTAATAAAAATATGACTTATAAAAGCAATTTTATTCTAACTCTTATCCTTTTCCATACTAATTCAAATCAATATTCAATAATAAAATATGGTATTGATGGAAATATTTCAATCATGACATGATATCAGTTTATAAAATTTAATAACCAAGATTACAATAAGCTTAAGAAAATCAAAAAATTGTTAATCACTACCCCACACTTAAAGTTGTACATTATCCTCAATATACATAGTAAAGGCTTATAGAATAACTGAGAAGGATAAGTAGTACTTTCCTAAGTAAGACAATTTTCTAATTATGATCCATCTAATATTAGATTACATCCTTGCAAAATAGAAAGAAAAGGGGATATAAAAAATAAAATAACAAAAAATAACAAAAAAATTAAGAAACAAAATAACATTAATTAAAAAGTTAAAGAAAGGAAAATAATAAATACACAATTAATAAAGAAGGAGAAAAACTATACAAAAATCAAGCATCTCCCTCATTATGTGATCTTGGTTGGTCCGACAAAGGAGGATCTTTGGGTGGATGATCCTCTATTGGTGGAGGGGCTGCAAAAGAAGTGCCTTTGCCAAATGATGGAGGCTAGAAATTGATCCCTAGATAGCTCGCCATTAATAACATCAACTCTCCCATCCATCCGATTGTAAGCTTGAGTCGCCCTAGTTGCTCAACTGTAGTCTTGAGCTGTCCTATATGCTCAATAAGCTCCGCCTGCTATCATTGAATGGTCTTTTAAGTTCCCACAAGCTGGCCCACCCTTCTCTCCAATAGTTTTATTTTTAACTGAGTTAGGTTTTACAGCCTAGCTTTGGGACCTCTCAAAATATCTAGCTCTGGTGCTTCATCTCCCATCTCGGGTGGCGATGGTTGCTATGCTATAGGTGGCTCCGCTCTATCTGCAACCTCCACTGCTGGCTCGATGGCTTCCACAATAAGTCTGTAAATATCACCTGTGGGACCCTGATGTCTGAGTACCATGTGTATATGTTGCATCACTGCCAAGTTAAGTGCCACCATAGTACTCATCTGCCACATTGGTGGTAGTAGATTAAATAAACCCATCTGTCGTGTCAGTCTAGTCACGTAAGGTCCAACACAGAATGTGCCTACCTTTTTGTCTTCGCTATGATGCCTGCCGAATTGGACAAGTGCATATCCCAAGTGAATTGGCATCCTCTCGTTCATACTCTATAGGTAGTACACATTTGTGTTCCCGATGACTCCCCATTTGTCACCCTGACCACTCAGCATGTGACTTCGAGAAGCTTTGGACTTACTTGGCTTGTAGTTGTCTTTTGTGCTGATCATAAGTCAAAAGTGTGAAGGGGACAATTCATAAGGAAAGTCTATCCATAGTGCAAGGTACTCTAGTGTCCCTACGTACTCCCGATTATAAAGACCCATTATTATGGAGAATTCTATGTAACTTATGAACATTTCCCCCATCATCTGGGACTGGATCATGTTAGGACGATCCCATCATAGTAACCTCTCTCAACGAAGTATGTGGAGAGGTCCTTTAGTGTAAGCTCCTAATAAGAAGTTTCCAAGATTTCGAAGAACTGGGACCATGCGCTAATGTTAACTAGATCTTGAACTTGTTGGGCAAGCCAACTTGCTCTAACACCTCCTAATCAATGAATCTACTCATGTGAAACTTTTTGTCCTTCAGCTGCTCCTATTATTCCTTCTGGGCCTTGGCATTGAATAGTAACATTTGCGGTTGCTCTAGGGGCTGGACTGTAGTGGAAGATCCTTCTCCTTATTGTCTATTTCTAGAAGTCTCCTTTTCATGCCGTGATATTGTCATTATGCCTGTAACTTTGAGTAAGTGTGAGAAGATTGAAAAATAATTTACAGAGATGCGCTCTTCCCCACACTTGAAATTGATTATGCTCAGTAAAATATTAACTACAAAAACAAACTAAGAACAAAAAACTAACATATAGAAATAATTAATAAATTAACACACATAAATAAATAAATAAAAAATTAAACAAATTCAATTAAAAAACCAACTAACAAACTAATTAATCTCAAAACTAAAGTTAGAGATCTTATAATTAACAAATTCAACAAATTTAATTGTTAAATTACCATTCTAACCTTAAATTTGAAATAAAAACCCAAAAATTAACAATTACACATGTTGACAAAATTAACATTAAATTCATGGAAATCGCAAAATTACCAAGCAATTATACACAATCCTAATGTTAACTAACTTCAAACATAACTAATTAACCTAAATTTACATAAAATATCAAAATTAAATGTTTTTTTTTGAAAATTGAATAAAGTTATTATTAATTATAGCAAAGCTATCTCAAAATTATAATGAGTTCATATAATAGTACATATTATAAGAACAAATGAAAAGATTACATTAGGAGTTACAGATTCCATCTAATTCTCATTCTTGTAGGCAGTGCATACTGATCAGATTTAGCTATCATAATGGCTCTGATCAAATTGATGATATCTTCAACTAGTTGATGCTAGTTTACTTCCCCTCCCTTATATATCCTCTTGTTTCTTTCTCTCTACAGGGAGTAAATTATTGTGTAAAAGATGTTTTATACATAGTGATCCAATTAAGAGTAGTTAGCGAATCATAAGAAGAACAGTAATTTATTAGCAAATGTGAAATTATGTTTCACACATCTTTTGAGTATTTGCATTGAAAGAATAAGTGTTCACTATCTTCTTCAGCTTCTTTGCTCAACACACAAATTGGGTCATATGAACCAAACCATCAATTCTTAGTTTAGATCTTGTTCCTAATAACCAACTAGGTAAGTATTGAGGCTTTTTGATTCAATGAGTGCTTCTATAAAAGGTTGAACCAAGGTACATTCTCTCCCTCAGCCTGCAATGCCTTATAGCATGACTTGTTGGTAAATACTCCAGTGGGATCATGTTTCTAGTTAACTATGTCCTCCCTATACTAGTGGGTGATTTGAGGGAAATATTCTACCAATAAGTTGAACCCTCTAAATTTGCCTGTCCATTATTCTTGGTTCATCAATGAGGGTGCTTTAGTATTGAGAGGAAGTCTATTTGTAAGGTGGGATAACACACTCTTTGGATAAGAGGACTACACTCGAATTAGTTATCAAACCACTCCCAAATACGCTCTTCATTTCCTAACTCATGCTTAATCCAAAGGTACACAACATTTCTCAATTTCAACATTTGCAAGAAGAACCAAGAGTATTCTCTGGAGATTAACAATTGCCACAATTTAACACTTAACAAGCCAAATTCGCAATTAAAGTTAAATTTAAACTCGATTATCATGCAATCACACAAATTAAATAATAAAATTAATTAGGTAAGACTTAAATTCAACTATTAAACCATAATTAAGCATAAAATGACACAAATTCTCCAAAAATCCCTAAATTGTAAACTTGGCATTTTCGGTTGAAAAATTTAGAAATCACACAAAAAAACCCAATATATCCTATATAAACAAGTGAAAACAATTAGAAAACTTACTTGGGTGTCACTAATTTAGCTGAAAATGCAAAGATTGGGATAGGAGAACGAAGTGGCTATAGCTGGATTGAGTGAGAAGAGAGAAAATATGCGAAAATAAAAATGTTAGGGCTTTTTAAGAAGAGTCGTGGACTTACACGGTCGTGTATCTAACTGTATATGTCACTGAATCATATCAGATTTACATGGTTTGACACATGACCTTGTATCAAAATGTGTATAACTACGTTAACGTGTCTAGAGGGCATGTAACACTCTGTGAACGTGTGCAACTTGAAAATTAGATTCTCAAATGTAAAATTTTTTGGACTAAACATTATAACACATAGACCTGCATACCCTACACATCAATTACACACATTATCATCATTGGGAAGCTTGATTTTATATACTAGATTTAAAACACCACTCTCATAGAGCATATTCACGAACGTAACGACAATATTCAAAAGTATACTCTACAGGGATGGTACGTTAAGACTATCGAAATAACATATGACAAACTTTTCACGCATCAGACATATCTTAAGCAACTCATATTTCATTTGGACCCATTTCAATACAAACATATTCAATCAGAAATTAGAATTAATGTGTACATAATAAAACAATTGCATAATGTAATGCTTAATATAAATTAGCTGAAGACATATGCAGGTGCTAACTGATCCTGAACCCTAACTAATGCTCATTTGCAGTGGCTGAACTCTAATTGGTCTAACTGGATAACTCCTCTGAACCTATCCAAAAATTACAAACTTTATACCAATTGAAAGCTAAGAGAATAAGCTACAACTTTTGTGAAAACACCTTTGTCTGATTCGACCTACATCAATACAGTTTATTTGACAACAATAGGACATGATTTCTGTCACAGTTAGGGTTATTGCCTAAGCCAAGACTCAATTTCAAGCTAAATTTCAAGGCCATTAAAGATAGAATTCAAATTCAATTTCTTCTTAAAAATTGTAGCCAAATGTCTCTAGTTCAATTTAAATCAAGAATCATCTCATTTGGAAATCTATAGATCAAGATATAATCAAAATAATGAAGCATGCTCAGTGAAATCATTCCAGTTAACAATATTCCAGCACACTCACCATTTTCATCCTAAATTTGTCATTGAATCTTTTCTGAATGGATTCAGATGTTCATAAATTTTGGTGAAGATGAAGAATAATGTGTTATGAGTCTATTGGTTCAAGTATCATGTTATTTGGATGCCAAGAGAAGAAGTTATAAGAAAAAGAGCATAGGATGTTCAGAGAATACACTACAGCTAACATACTCTGGTAATTCTTCTTCACCAATATCACATGCATTTCAATCCAATTCAAACATTATTCTTATATCATTTAACATGACTTAAAGCTCAGATTGTTACTTACCTATTAGATTTCCAATTGAACACAAAACTTCAGATTAAACCAAGTCTCCAATCATGCAAGATCAATCACAAACTCTAGGTGAAAATAGATTATAGACAGCAATATGAAGACCACTTTCAGCTGATTTTTTTGGCTATTTTGTGTAAGGTAAAAAGATGATTTTGGTGCAGCAATTTGGCTAGGGTTTAGGCAAAATACAGAGGAAATTGGAAGCAATTTCGGTGGAAAAAAGTGAGGGAATTAGCAGTAACATTGTTGCTGGAGTTTGCTCCATTAACTTGCTAGGTGTCACCATTAAAGCACAACACTTGTCTTAAGGTATGTCTTACATTTGCCTAATCAAGATGCTGCCAATAATCCACCCAAGATGTTGGCATTTGTCCCCTACTAAATCAGTCCATATGTCGCATAATAATTGGTCCAATTGTCATTTAATTCTAGTCCATTGTCACACATTTAACTATGCCAAATGTCACTCAATTTAAGGCTTAATCAACCAAATTTTTCATGTATCAATTTATCCTACCACTTAACATTTGTCCTAGTCCAAATGTACATTTTATTTCATCAATCTCTCAATTAATCACAATTAATTCCAACTCACTAATTGACATCTAATCATACCAAAATTCAAGACATACCAAATCACAATTCACATCATTTTCACTTAACACTTTTCATACCCCGGGACATGTCAATTGAGTGCCATTTTTCTAATTCACAATTCATGTGTGTATGCTCATATCATGTCTTTGAATATAATTACAATAATCATGTCACAATTGTGCCAATTTCTCTCTACATACTAACACTTATATAACTAATTAGTCTAACTCTTTAAATATCTCAATCATTTGAGAGACGAGATGCTACACTTTAGTGTTTTACTCTAATGAAAAAAGAGTTGAGACAAATGTTTACAAGTGATAAATAAGTTGCATCTCAGTTGTTAAGTTTAATGTCGGATTGGAAGTTTCTAGAATTATACTTAAAGACAATGAATTTTTGTCTCAATGTCAATTTGTCATCTTAGTTTATGAGCCTTTGGCGAGGGCACTTAGTATGGCTGATAGTAATGATAAAGCAATGATGAGTTATTTTTATGATGCTATGGAAAGAAGAAATGAAGCAATCAAGGTCAATATAAAAATAGACATTCTTTGTATACACCTTATCTTGCAGTTATCAATGAGAGATGAGAAAGGCAATTTTATTCTCTATTGTTTGCAGTTGATGCATTTTTTAATCCTAATTCTATTTCAGACAAAGTTTTACAAAGAAAGTTGAAGTTAATATGAGAATGTTATTAACTATTGCAACAATTATTTCCCATGCAATGATGTAAGATCTCCTAAGCTCATAAATGAAGATTTATAATTTATGAGGATGCTTTTGGTGATTTTAGGATGCCATATATATATATATATAACATTATAAACAATATATATATATATATATATATATTGTTTATAATGTTACTTTTTTTGTCTTATAATTACTTGGTGGGATCAATTTAGAAGTGGTGATTTAGAAGTGCAAATGTTTGCAATTCAAATTCTAAGTCAATGTGTGAGTTTAATAAGGTGTGAAATGAATAGATTAGAACATAAAAGATTGAATGACTTGGTCTTTGTTCGACATAATTTAAAGTTTTATGAAAGCTATGTCATTATCATTATTAAGTTGGATATAACTTGTTATAATTTTCTTAATAATTTAATTTTATTATTTACCAGGACTTAATAGAATAACTAAATCTGTAGATCAAATTTGCCTTAATCATATTGATCTTTTAACATATTGAGTTTTTAAGGAACCAGATTTGATAGATGAGATTAGCTTAAAAAATAATTTTGGATGAAAAGATATTAACATGTCTTTTTTTAAAAAAACAACGCTGATTCAAGTTCAGCGCAAATTATTCATATCCAAAGATAAAACGTCATACAAAAAACTTGGCGGGCATACCCCCCATTCAAAACCAGACATAGAATTAGCCGCTCTAGCTATCTTATGAGCGACTTGATTCGCTGGTCGCTTAACAAAAGCAGTGGAAATATATTGATGCTCATGAAGAAGAGCTCTACAATCCTCAATAATTAGTGAAAAATAAGAGGGAAAATTTTGTGCGGAAGTCAAGAAATGTGTAATTATTTGACAGTCCGTTTCCACACAAATGGGTGCAAAAGGAAGAGTTTTGATCCAGCTAAGGGCTTCTCGAAAACATAGTGCTTCACCTA
>JANKOD010000002.1:20450517-20462557 GCA_026284645.1 Erythroxylum acuminatum
TTGAGAATCAGTTTCCAAATGGTTTTGACTTGTATAAGATTGAAATTAGATGAAAGGAAAAAAAAACACATGAGAAATTGTGTTAAGCAAGGAACCACGCTCAAGTATCACGGTATTTTGTCAAGAGGTTGGATTCCGGAAACGGATCCAACATAATCAATCTATTAATTATAATACTTTAATTAGTAAATTAATTATATATAAATAACATTTAATTATATTTATTAAAGTTTTCTTTATCTACTAATTATTGATCATTAATTGTAATTATTCTTATGAATTTAAGATTAATTTCAAATTAAATCAATCATAGATTTTGATTTGCATTGGAATGAGTTAAGGTGAATAGAAAGTAAAAATGAAGAGGAAATTGTGAAAAAATAAGTTAGAAATCATAGATAAAGCAAAAGAAAGGAAGGAGTGATGAAAAATATTGTTTCATAAAAATCTGGAGAATAAACTCTGTCGTGATCGTGCACAACAGAGAGTGAGTTTCAGAAGAGAAGCACAATCTTAACATAATAACTCTCGGAGGTTCTGCACGATCGTGTGACATTGAGGAGATATTGAGAAAAGCACGATTGTGCTTTACAAAGAATCAGCTGGAATTGCATGATTGTGACAGTGAGATTGTAAAAATATATAATAGTTTTGAATACCCTACTACTCCGATTCACTTCAAATTTGGAGCATAAACTTATATTTTTCATTTTTTCTTACATATAATATATATAATTAGTTGACTAATTATAATATATTATATTATCGGTTAATTAAAATATAATTATTAAATTAATTTATGAAAATGTGATAATTGATTAATGATGGTAATTAAATAATTGATTTATTGAAATCTTATTTATTAATTAATGATTTGTTTATCAATTACACATTATTATCACTTTTGTTATTATTAGTGCATCTAAAATATCTTTTTCCTTTTTTGATTACATATTGTTAAAATATCTTTAGTTAATTTAATTATAACTATTTAGTAAATCAAAAAATGTAATTAAACTATTCATAGTTCATTAAAATATAAATAATTAATTCATTTATCAAAATGTGATAATCTATTGTAAAGTTTGATAAATGAAACTATTTAATATTAATAAAATGAAATATTATTATTATAGGAGTCACATACGTCATTTAAGTGTCACGCCTATGAAAAGATCTTTTTTTTCCTAATTAAATAAAATTAATTTAAATATAATTCATAATAATCAATATATAATTAAATAATTGATTTATTGAAATCTTATTAACTAATTAATTAATTTTTTTATTAATTACACATTATTATTACTTATGTTTATTAGTGTGTCTGAAATATTTTTCCCATTTTTAATTACATGTTGTTAAAATATCTTTAATTAATTTAATTATAACTATTTATTAAATTAAAAAATACATATAATTAAAATATTATCGGTTAATTAAAATATAATTAATTAATTCATTTATCAAAGTGTGATAATTGATTGTAAAGTTTGATAAATGAGCACTAATACTAGATATTATTTCTACCTAATTATTATTTAATTAAAATTAAATTAATGTAAATTAATTTTAACTAAAATTTAAATTCAAAGAATCTTCGACCAAATACTCTGTTCTCTTTTCCTCCTACCAATTGGTAATTCTTCCATTAAATCCTATCAATCACGTCCGTTTAATTACGATACATGTTTAGAAATTTCTGCATTTCAAATGGACCGTTTTAGCAACTGAATCAGAAACTTTATCAAAAGTAGAAGCCTAGCCTAGATAAGGCACATGACTCTCACACAGTCCCTCCTGTGACAAACTTTTGTCAAAACGACTTCTTTAGCAAATTAAATCACTTGTTTCGTTTTTTGCTGTTCTAATTCTATTCAACACCAAAAATAAAACAGTGATCTGTTCACCTCTATACAATTGCCTCATAACGTTAATCGCTTGAAATGACCCCAAGAAGAAAAAAGGACAGAGAGAGAGAGAGAGAGAACATTGATCCTTTGGTAGGGGTTTCAAAACACATCTCAACCTCAACCACCGAACAAGTAGGCCAACGTCATTTCTTGCAAAAAGCTAAACAATGTATCAATTTACCTCTCCTCTTTCACTACCTGTATATCAGCATTTTTAGCTCGGTAAAAATATGGGATTTTTTTTTTGAATTCGACGAAACTTTATAGGCGGGCCAAGCGAGCTCACTTTTCAGAGGGCCAAGTGGCTACACCTTAGCAGAGGGCCAAGCAGCTATCTCAGGCTCTTACAAGAGGGGCTAGCAAGGAATCGAACCTAGGACCTAATCGAAGCTAAACCCCGCTCTCAACCATCTAGCCACACCCTTGAAGGCATATGGGATTTAATTTACTGCTTCTTCATGTGTTAAAAACAATAAAACTTTAAAATATAATACTTATCTATTTAAAAATAATTTTTATTAATTAAAAACTATATGTTATTAAATATTCCCATTATATAACCAGGACTTGTTGTAATGTCTTATCTAATTTGTGTTACTTCATGCTTGGAATTCCTATGGCGACTCAACCGATCACTTAGAAACAATTATTAAACAGTAAATAGCAGTGTTTTGAAAATCGGATTAAACCGGTAGGTCGGATCAAAAAATTGGTGACTCGGAGTATGAAAAATGAAATGGTCCGGTTTGACTCTTTTTTTTTTTTTGAGTGATTGTCCTGTTCATTTTGCGGTCATATCAGTAAAAACTTCTGAATCGGTGAAAAAAATCGGTCGGTTCATTTAAAATACCTTAATTTTGATGATTTCAACTTGAACGAATATTATGATTAATGATCATTTTCTATTTTTTTGATGAAATATGACTAATAAGTTTTGTTATCTTATTTTGTGTTGTGTTAGTCAATTTTAATAAAAAAACTTGTATGTCTTGAAGTTTGAAGGTTTAAGTTAAGTTTACAATTAGATAAATAATTAAATAGTATGTTTAAAAATTATCTTTTATATATAATATATAAAATAAAATTTATATATTTATTAATCACCGGTTCGATCACGGTTTAATTCCAGTTGAACCATTGACCCTTGTTAAAGAGTCAGACTTATTCCCCAACCATGGGCTCAGCATCATACACGGGCTTGGCATCCTACACTCACCATACATGGGCTTAGCATTACACACTCACAAGCCCATCAACATCCTTCCTTGTCTTTTATCTCTTTTCTGCTTTCGTCCTTTCCTCTGTCTGTCCTTGTACATATTTGCGTTTGCCTTTGTACAGCCTGCAGCCAACAATTCTTCAGCCAGCAGCCCACAATCCGTTAGTGACAGGTTTTAGCAGGATTTTCATCCAATAGCAGTAGGGTAGCCTTTGTATATATTTTGCTCAATAGCTCAATACAAATCATGAAAGAATTATTTTCCTTCATCTCTACCAAGTTATCTTACAACCCTTAAATCAGTTGCTTCTCTGGTTCAGTCACCGATCTGATTTTTAAAACATTGGTTAATACACAAAGTTATAAATATGAATACATGATTAAGAAAAGAGCATTGTAAGGAAAAGCGCGAATAGCAGTAGTCATTATCGTATATCGAACATTTACTCCTGCATAATGTCATAAACTCCGACTACTTATGGACCCTAACAGTTTCAATGTCAGCTTATGATTTAAATAAAATTAAGTTAGAAACGTAAAATGAAGGATCTGAAAATATTTGTTCATCTTCTCTACGTCAATCCAATTCACTGGCCTCAATTCTTTCGCCAAATCAAGTTCCATCTGGAAAATGAAGGGGAATTAGTTACCAAGTTCTTATCAAGACATAAATTAAAAACAAAACGTGAAAATAAAAAAGGATAAGGCAAAGTTAATAACTTGTCGACTATCTCCACTTATTTTATAGTTTTTTGTATTGATAATATCATAAGGAGTTTTCATTGAATGAAATTCATCGACTCCTCTTTCTAAGAAACATCATATCATAATAAAACCACCTTTTCGTTATTTCTATTTTTTAAGTCAAATCCAAAATAAATTTCCCAATTGTCGTTTCATTTTGTTCTTATATCCTTTTCAATCCCATTACAAACGCTAGAAAGCTAAACATGTTATCTCAAGAAAGTTACGCATACCGTAATCAAATACTTGCAAGATTCGATAAGTTTGATTGAATGAAACACTTATAATATGCAAATGGGTATTAACCACGTGATTAAGATGAAAGTGCAAATTTTGATCCTGATAATTTAATTAGATGGAAGGAATAAATAATTGATGATGTAATAACACGTTGGACAAAGCTAGAGCCTTTGGTTGAGCTTTCTTTATAGGATTGGACAAGAAGGATCCTTTTCAGGAATAAATAATTGATGATGCAATAACACGTTGGACAAAGCTAGAGCCTTTGGTTGAGCTTTCTTTATAGGATTGGACAAGAAGGATCCTTTTCATTAAATTGGTGTAGCATCTTACGACCTATGGGATGTGCCACATTTAGCTAGCTAGTACATATAATCACGATATCTAGCAATCTGTATAGGTACATATTTGTTTTTTTGGAAACCCCACATACGAGCCAAGCGGGCTCGCCTCTTAGAGGGTCAAGCGGCGACACCCTATTAGAGGGTCAAGCGGCGACACCCTATCACAAAGGGTCACACTAGTTCTCCACCCATAGATAAAACCCCGGCTACCCCAGGCTCTTACAAGAGGAGCTAGCAGGGAATCAAACCTGGGACCTAATCGAAGCCAAACTCTGCTCTCAACCATCTAGCCATACCCCTTGAGGGCGGTACATATAAATGGCAATGCTACAGTAACAAGGGAAACTGTTGATTAACCAAAAAGAAACTTTATTTGTTCCTTGTTTACTTAAAAACTTTCACTATACTATACTTTTCTCCTTAGTTTAGGATACATTTCTTGTCATTTAAGACAATGTTTGTATATTAAAAAATGGGTTTATTTAACTACTACAACAAACTTATCAGGATGTAAGTCATATGTCCTCAGAAAAGCTGAAATATTTAAAAGAATTGCTTCCTGATTTATGAATATAACCATACAATCACTCTGAAATTGCGAAAACTACTGCATTTCTTTTAACGTTAGATCTTTGATCCGAACACAAAACTCCCTTAACGTTTTACCCTTGTTTGATCTTTGACATATGGTTTGGTCGACATCATTTTATAATATATAATATTAGACAGCCCATCGCCTTCTGGGAATGTCAACAAAATGCACATGTTGTTGTAGGTTGGCCTATCAAATTATTTTCCTGCCTGTTTCGAACAATTTATTAGACCTTTATATTATAATTTGGTTATTTGGTATAAATACCTGACTGTATTTCTCTGTTTTTGCACTAGCCTGAAAAGTTTAGGTACAGAGACACCAATCCCAGGTTCTACATAACTAGGGCAACATTTCCTCAAATTCACCAAAATCTGTACTTTTTGCTAAAACCCCCCTATGGGCCTACTTTGATTTATTCTCTTATAAACAATACGAATTTCTCCTCTTGTTTTGCATCAATTTTGTTTCTTTATGATTACTTTGATCTTTTTAGTTCACAGATGCAGTTTTGTCCTTCCAAATTGCTGAATTTTCGATACCCGGAAAAGGGTTTGTTTTCATTTGGTGTCGCTAATAGTAACACTTTTATTTTTTTACTTTCGGGATTGGTAAGTACATTTTGCTGATACAGAGAGCTTTGATCTCAGTGGGGTTTTGAAGCGCCCCAAGAGTTTGGGGCTGATTTGTTGAACTGGGTCTTATCACTTTTGTTCCCTAAGTTATTCACTTTTGGTGAATTTCAAGAGAATTGATTGTTGGTTCAGAAAGATTCCATTTTTGGCCGATTTGGTGAACGGTTCTGGATTGCTCTTGTTCTTTCTCTTTTACGAATATTAATCATCAGTTAGAAGTTGACGACATAACTGTGCATTGATATCGGCGAAAGGACGTGATGTTTTTTGTGAGATGAGATGAGTGAAGAGCTGCTTTGTGAGGGGTTTAAGGAGAGACAATGACTGGAGGGTCAATGGGGATCCGCTCTGCGAGTTATGGGTCGTTGGACAAGCCGCCACAGCAACAACTACAACAGCAAAACGGTGGTGGTGTTTTTCTTCCAATCCAAACAACAACCCGCACCAAACCTGCCAAAATGTTCAAAGAGAAAGAAAGGGTCTTCCATTGGATCTGCAAGTTTGCTGGCCGTAAAAAGGTCGGAATGCTACTTCTCTGCGTTGTCTCTGCTTTTGTTTTCGTCTGGGTCTTGTACGTTGGAAAAGGTTCGATTTTGTATCCATCAATAAATCTATCCGCTTTTAGTTACTTATTGTTGACATGCTCGATTGTTACTGATGCAGTTGAAATCTTTTGTTGGCGCTGGATCACAATGATGGTTAATCGGCTAATCAAACATAGATGTCTTCTGTCAGTTTTCTTGTTTTAATTTTTTATTCAATTTTGTGCCCTCCAGTCACATACTGGGAAATGGCTATACAGGGGGACTTCTTAGCTTTTTCTTTTTCCCACTTAGCATTTGCCGGAAAAGCTTGGAAAACAGCGTTCCACAGCATAATCACTGGATGCTTGTCTAGCAATTGCTTAAAATGATTACACTGAAGAATTTCTTTAATACTTTTAAGCTTTTGAGCCTTTTGGAGTATGCAATGCCTTTGAATGTTACCATTTGAGAAGCATCTTTTTAAAAATACGTTTCTAAGCATATCATCAAGTATGCGAGTAATTTAACATTTTGAACTTTTTTCCCAGGTGAAGATACACCAGATGTTGACAGTGTTCCAAACATTAGTCTCAATGCAACAATGGCTTTTAGCGTTGTAGAGAATAAGACTTTGATTCTTGGGGCATCGATTGGAAGTCTGACTTTGCCCCCTCCTCCTCCAGCATATTTTACAGGGTACACTCTTCCTCCAGGACATCCTTGTAATAGTTTCACGTTACCTCCCCCACCTGCTGATAAAAAAAGAACTGGACCACGACGTAAGCTTTGTCTCTTTCTTCATAAGCTTTCTCTGTGTTTGCACTTTTCAATTTTCTAGAACTTACTAGATATCATTACTGGCTTTTCTTTGTTCCAAGAAGGCTCGATTAAATGTTCAGTAAATGTTTAATATGTCCATCAGTATTCCTAAAATTTGTTGGTCCTGTATAACAGCATGTCCTGTGTGCTATCTGCCTGTCGAAGATGCCATTGCTTTAATGCCAAAGGTTCCATCATTTTCTCCAGTACTTAAGAGTTTGACATACATCCATGAGGATCCACTAAGGAGAGATGGAGAATTCGGAGGTTCGGATTTTGGAGGATATCCTACTCTGAAGCAAAGAAGTGACTCCTATGATATTAGAGAGTCAATGAGTGTGCATTGCGGGTGGGCTCTCTCTCTCTTCCCCCCTCTCTCCAATTGTGCAAATTAACAAATTTTGAAAGAAGTTTGTGAATTTACCTTGTTAAATTTGTTATTGTTTTAATTGCTACTACCGATTTTCAACAGATATCTCTTCATTCCATATTTTTTTTCTTCAGATTTGTTAGAGGGGAAAAACCTGGCCGCAATACAGGATATGACATGGATGAAACTGACTTGGCTGCAATGGAGCAGTGCCACGGTGTGGTTGTTGCTTCAGCAATTTTTGGTAGTGCTCTCTGTCATGAATTGGTACTGATAATTTCTTCTTTATTCAGCTATTAGCTGCTTAGTGCCTAAGCTATGTTTTCCCAGGTGCTTTTGACGACATACAACAACCAAGTAATAATGTCAGTGAATACTCCAGGAAGACTGTCTGTTTTTTTATGTTTGTGGATGAACAAACAGAAGCATATTTGAAGAAGAATAGTGGCCTCGATGAAAGAAGAAAAATTGGTATTTGGAGAGTTGTCGTTGTGCATAATCTTCCTTATACAGATGGAAGACGTACTGGAAAGGTGAATATCATAGGCATGTCTTATGCATATTTACAGCAGTTCCGCTTCTGGACTGCCCCCCATGCATTTCCAATACATTAGCTTCAAGATTTTGCATTCCACTAGGTTAACTGACGCTTTGTTGTATGAATGGATGGGGCAATATGTAGAATGTGCTCATCCTCTTTATGGCCTGTAGCACCAGTTACTTGCATTTCACATTAACTGATATTCTCTCTAAGCTTGATGGTGTTGGGTGTAGGAGACACTGGATAGGTCAATGGCTGCAAACTTATTTGTCTATATTCATTTTCATTTTGGCATATAATCTTGGACGTTAGGATAATTAATAACACATGGCATGCAGTTTTTTCTTGTAAATCAATAAAATTACATCTTGGGTGTTGCTGTTACTTTGCACCCTAATATTCATCCAAGTTCAAAAATAACTCCAACACCATATTAAGTAAGCATGAGTCATCTCTTTTACATGGCTTTCATCAAGTTTATGCCAATGGCAGGTTCCAAAGCTCTTACCACATAGATTGTTTCCAAATTCTCGCTTTTCTTTATGGATTGATGGGAAGCTTGAACTAGTTGTTGATCCACATCAAATTCTTGAAAGGTACCTTGGTTTCTATTCACTTATCCCGGTGTATATATATGCACTTAATCTATGATTAGAAGTGAGAAGGATAGAGATAAGGCTTTAACCTTTTCCATTCATATGAATGCCATCATTTATTTGGGCTGCTCAGTGGCTTTCACGAGTTGTGTGAAGCTGGTATGACAGCCTATAATACACAAGTGTTCAAGGTCATGAATCATACATTATATATGATGAATTATATAGGATTGTTTTACTTGCGACCTGTTTGATGTCTTACTATTTGATACTGTTTTCTTTTTTTTTTTCTCTGGTTCAAATTTTGCTTGGTCTTCTTTCCATTCTAGAAAATTGGGCAGTATTTTATGGAAATAATGCTAACCTTTTTTTTTTTTTCAAGAATCATGTGACAAACAAACTATTTAGCAATTTTCTGTAGATGAAAACCAGTGTACTCGATGATCATTTTCTTAAGTTAACAAGGAGGTGGCAGTTTTTGTGAATGGACCAAGGGAAATCACTAGTTGCTGTGGTATTCCTTTCTGCTTTAAGGTGGAATACCAGTGCATTAATGGCAATGATTCCCTTTCCCCTGAAGGGAAAAAGGAATACAATAACTATCTGTTTTTTGGAAACACAAAAATCAACTTAAACCATTTTCATCTGTTCTTAGTTCTTATCTGGAAAAACCAAGAACAAGAAAGGGCACACAGAACAGAGATTGGTGGTAGGTCCTCTCTAACTGGTGCGGATGGACTGATGTCTTAGTTTAATGAGTGCTGGTTAACTCTCCTTATATGCGATTCTTTTTGCTTTTATTGGACTTATCCTACAACTCTTCTGAAGAAGAAATTTTTGAAGATGAGTATTTGAGCTTCACAGCAGTTCTCTGTACTAAACTAAAACTAAAATGAGAAGAATTGTTAAAAAGTATAGCAATTCTCTTCCGTTCGTTTCGAAGAACAAGTTTTCTTTGTAAAGAATAAGTATGATAGGAAGTGCAGCCTTTTCAAAAATAGAGAAATTGTTGCTTAGTGTCCAACTAAACTCTAAAACCAGTTATCAGTCCTTTCTGGCCTCGTGAAGACTAAAGACTCTTTGAGTTACTTTTTCTTCCCTGTTGCTTTATTGTATTTATCATCAATTCTTTGCTCTTTCTCTGGCCAAGTTTCTAAATTTTGAAAGGAAATGGGAGGTTTTGGTAGGCATACCCTGTTGGCGCAATATCCCAATGTTTACTAACTTGATTCCTTGCTTGTTCAGTCAACCATGAAACTTTTGTTTTTGTTTTTTCGGGTTTTTCTGCTTTTTAAATAATTTCAATCTCTTTGCTGAGAGCAATGATATTGCATATTTTAGATAAGATTCATTTTCAGGTCTGTTGGTTTTACAATGTATGCTATATTGTTCAGAGGGCCTCAAAGGCCACAATCTGTGACTGCCTTCGCTTAGGCACTCAGTCTTTCGATCAGATAGCAATTATTGCTTGGTCTGTATTTTTGCTTCAAACCTGGATTTGGTTAAATAGTGCACCAACTGAAGGTTGGCAATAGGCCAGGCCTGGGCTAGGGCCGAAATGTCGCAAACATTCTCAGCTATTGACCAATTTCCACACACATTATTCCTAAATAAGTTACAGCGAGATACACTTGCATCTAGTTGGTTACTTGGTGATTAGTATGTAGGACTACAGCTGGGGCATTAGTTACTTATTTCTACACTACTTTTCAGACACCTGTGGAGGAAAAATGCCACTTTTGCTATTTCCAGACATTATAAACGCTTTGATGTGTTCACGGAAGCGGAGGCAAATAAAGCAGCTGGGAAATACGACAATTCTTCTATTGACTTTCAAATCGAATTCTATAGAAGGGAGGGCTTGACCCCTTTTTCTGCGGCTAAGTTTCCCATTACGAGTGGTAGATTAAGATCGTTGGTTTCTTTTCTCTGTGGTATTTTTTTTCTTTTTTGTTGTGTTGTATTTAATATGGAATTTGTGTGAATGCTGCCTCTGCAGATGTTCCTGAAGGTTGTGTTGTAATAAGGGAGCATGTTCCTATTAGCAACCTCTTTACTTGTCTTTGGTTCAATGAAGTTGACCGCTTCACTTCAAGGGACCAAATAAGCTTTTCCACTGTGAGGGACAAGATTCGGGCAAAAACAAATTGGACTGTGAATATGTTCTTAGACTGTGAAAGGCGGAATTTCGTAGTTCAGGTAATGAGTTTATCTATTGTTGGCTATATTTGCCATGAGTGACGTCAACTTGTGCAAGAATCTGACCAGTTTCGCCCTTTTCGTAGTTTTTATCCTGGATCCACTTTAGTCTAGCATTGAACTTGCTAGTGGGAAATCCATTTTGGTACTGTGCAATCATTCACGGGCCAAAGCGAGTTATTTTTATTTTTCTTGTAGAACAGCACCGTAACCCATCCTTATGATGTAAATTCGTAAGAGTGTTGTTTAGGTGAAATGATGTTTGACTGAAAAGATATTAGTATGGCTTTCGATCTCTTATGTGGATTTATTTTGACTCCCTACTTTTTGTTTCTTTGTGTGCAGAAATACCATAGAGATGTATCAGGGCACAAGGCTCGCCCCCCTCCTGTTTATCCTCCACCACCACCCCGTATTTTGGTCAATGCATCAGCCACCAAAGTGACACTTGACCTTTCATCTGAAAGATTGATTGGTACTCCAGCTCGGAAGGGGTCAACAAGGCGTGTGAGAAAGTCGTCCAGGCGCCATCGGAAAGTTGTTTCCGGTGGCAAGGATATGGACTCGATTTAGGAATTTTGTCCTTGAAAATATCATTCTTTTTCTTTCCCCCGTTGACATTCATTTAAAAGGGGGATGGAAGATTTGTGCAAAAACCAGTGTCCTAGTCCAATTACTACAGGAAAAAAAATGGTGTCTTGTTCTTTTTTCTTTTTTCCTTCCTTCGTCATCTTACGCCTACTTGGGAGTTACCCTTCTCATTCAATTTTTTTGTTGTATATAGTACAATATCCAATGATTATAAGATGGGCTGCTGCATTAAGTTAATCTAGTGATGTCAACGTCTCTCTTCTCCAAAACCACACCAGAGATGGCCAAAATACTTTCGGCTCATACTAATCCGAGACTGAAAATTATTACCAACTTCGCTTCAGAAATTGAAAATTTTAGGGGCTAAATTGACATTCGATTCCTTCAGATAACTTGTAGTTCTATGTCTCTAGTTTAATTAGGAACAAGAATCACCTCATTCGGATCTCTACAGATCGAGATATCATCAAAATTCTCCATTTCCGCTTGATCCCATGGCTTCTCCGCCCTCTTGGGCAGAGGATTTTCCGCCTCTGCCCTCTGCCCTCTGCCCCTGCTCCTCCTACCCATACCCTTCATCCTTCTTCTCCTTTTGGCGTTGTCTCTAACCCTCCGAAGACCTGGAAGCAAGTGGTTGGGGACTCCATGGACTCCATGCTCTCTTATCAACCTCCGACTGAAATTGATGGGAAGTACATTGTTTGCCCAGATCT
>JANKOD010000002.1:20498368-20521240 GCA_026284645.1 Erythroxylum acuminatum
ATCAATCTTGGAATCAAAGACACGATAAAAACATTAATGACACAAACACAATCCATATAATGTTTTATCTATTAGGTCTGTTCAATATATGAAACCTTTCATATATTCGCGTTATTAAATGATAATCCTTTATCAACGTTTACAGAACTACAACATACTTTTAATCAACACGACAGTCTTATATGGCATATTAGTGTTCCTGCTAATATCCAAGACCTGTGAACATTTTAGAATTGAATATTCATATTATTTAGAGTTCTGCGGTTCAAGACCAAGTGCATCTTCTTGAACACTTCTAAATGAATATAAAACTCATGGAACAAAATATTAATAACATTCAATTCATAAGTATAACATATAAAAGTATTCATCTTAGATAACTTTTAGAACACAAATCTAACATCTAGCTCGTCCACTCACCAACTTATTAAAGAAAGGGCAATGGAAATGGAATGATGAAGTGGAAGTTGCTTTTGACCTCCTTAAGCAAGCCATGACTATTACTCAAAATTTAGCTATAACTAATTTTACTATTCCTTTTATCATTGAAACAGATGCATCAAGGGATGGGATTGGTGCATAATCGAGGTGTCCGATCTTACAATTTATATCCCTCAATTACCATAAGTGCACAGGTCGTGAGTTGTATAGTATTTGAAGGGTCGATCTCACAAGGAGGGTAAATTAATCTAATCCTAGGTTATCTAAGGCTTAGAAATTAATACAATGAAATTAAAAATGAAACAAGAATGTAAACACGACAATTTGATTGCAAGAATTAATCTCAAGAAATTAACATAAAACAAGAATTGAATTGAGCAACATAAAGGGTCACTATGGAAATTAATCAAGATAAATTACCAAGTTGTGAGAGAGGGGATTCTACCTATCATTAATGCTAACCTAGCCAATTATATGTTATTGGGGTATCGATTATAGACTATTGTAGGGGGAATTACTCTCTCTCAGGTTATAATCCCATGCCCTAAATAATTATCCCTAATTAAATTATGGAATTTGCAATCTCTTAATTAACAAATGACCCGTAATTAGAATTAGATCGGAAGCTCTTTACTAAACTATCGGGTCTCACACGGGATCTCTCTCCGCACAAAAATCAGTATGATTAACTACATGGTTTATTGGATCACCTACCTCTCGTTAACCTAATCCAATCATTTTTATCTGGCTTATCCTCTCAGTTTGTTATCGAAATATGCAAAAATTGAAGTTAATCACAACACCCAATCAATAAAACATAAAATTGACTATATTGACATTAAATCAAAGTAAAATCCTGAAAGAAGAGTTAGAACATCGTCAACAATCCAAAACCCATCATCATACAATCCATTTCAATCTTATACATTAAATGAGCAAAAATAAAATGGAAAGGAAATAGAACTTGGATCAGACAATCCAAGAAGGCAGCAACGTCGAGAGACCACCTTATCCAAGAAGCAGTAGTGCCAGGACCCGCTTCTTCTTTCTCCTTCTCTTCTCTCTTTCTCTTCTTCTCTCTCTCTCTTGAACTTTCCAAAAGTAGCAGAATGTAGAAGCTACTTTAGGGTTTCATCATAATGCTTTTTATAGGCTTTTCTAATTTGGACAACCCTAGGGCTTTTTACGAGTCCGAAAGGTCTAAAAAGTCCCTCGAAAACTCAAGTCGGGAAGTCTATCTGCATTTCTATCATAGGCCACGATTGTGGCCTAGAGTTTTGCCTTCTATCATTATCGTGGCACCTTTCACCTGCTTTTGTCAAGATCATAGCTTAGTAGCCACGATCGTGGGGCCTTTGTTTTGGTTCGGATTTTTTTCCTGAAACTTCTCTGTTCTTCGATATTAGCCTTATAACACTAGCAAATTTATCAAGGCACCTCAAATACACAACATTAAAGCTCAAAGGTATGCTCTAACCTATAAAAGACTTAAAACACAAATATTTAACAAACTAATACAATTTTAACCTAAATGCACATTAAAAAATCAAATAAACAAATAAACACACACCAAATTACCCTCTAAAATACGATGTAATCTACAACTATCAGTTTTCCTTCAAGATTTAGCTAGTGAATCTTGAGAAGATGCAGGGGAGCATTCGAGGGCCTGAAAGTCGTAGATTAGAGGGTTGGATGTCAGAGGTCAGAGGACGCTTAGAAGTTGGTTGTTGGAGGTCTGAGTAGGCTTGGAATTTGGATGTTGGAGACTTCGAGGTTCAAGGAAGCTCTCTTCGCATAGCAATAGATTGTTTGAGGAGTAGGTCAATTAATTAATTAATTTGCAATTATGCTACAATAATAGCTGGAGAAGAGAGTGGCTGTCTGCCGATATTTTATGCTAGCCAAAGCGGCGTTATTTCAAAATAAACACAACACACCAACAATATTATATGAAACGACTTTGTTTTGACTAGTATAAAACAACGTCGTTTAATGTAAAATTGTAGAGATGGTTTGAGCTTTAAGTTGAATCAGGCAAATAGGTTTGAGATTGAATCCGATCTAAAGCCTAAAAAGAAAATCGAACGCGACGAGCAAAAATACCAAGCCCAATATAAAGATAACTAATTTGAGAAACTTGCAAACAAGATATTCTATCTATCTTTTTTTTTTTGGATTATCTTATTACATCTTTTCAAAAAGTTTTTCCCTTAATCATTAACCCAAAAATATGTCTAAGTCATATTTTGACATGAAAAAGCAACAGATCTATGTCTAACCATTTAAGAATGGACCCAACAAGGTTTTTTTTATGGTATATATTACAAAAAATGTGAAACCTATAATTTCTACCTACTCATTTACAAGAAAGTCTTCTTCATATCTCCGATAAAGTTATTTACATATGGATAAGTTTTGGCCATCTACACATCCACATATATAAGATTTGCATATTGCCCCTTACAAACAGTTCAGTTGACTTCATTCTGATTGGTTTTAAAGGTAAATTTGGAGTCATAATGAGCATAACAGAAAGTGCAGTTTGTTGTAAGAATAAAGGAAGTGAGGTCTAGACTTATAGTGGAAGATATGGAGGAATTTTGATTTTGCAGTTCCACATTCGTTGGTCTAAGCTGGTCCAAGAAAGCAGCGTCTCCCACTTCCTACCCCTTGTAAGTTTAGATGCCAAAACCACTCAATTCAATACTAGTGGAGAGTAGCTTGTTTTGTCCTATATTTATAATTTCATGTCTATTCCTACTGTCGAAGGATACTGATATTTTCAAGTATATTCTATTTATGTAAGTATATATATATATATATGTACATACCACTTGCTTTGGGATGATTTAATTTCCTTAATTTTTGACAATGGGACCAAAGTTGCTTGAACTCGTAATGCTTGCTTAAAATTTCATTCGTCTTGGTAAGAACATGTAATAAGAGAAAGGAAGCTGATCTTCAGAAACAGTGCACAGAGGAAGTGGGTCAGAGGAACACAGGATCACTTCCAGGCCACATACAGAGCAAGGTGCATCGAGAACTGGCACCTGTAATCCAACAAAAATACATACAATATTATTTTGGAAGTGGAAAAGATGGTTAGGAACTAGTCATTTTCACAACCATATTTTACTCATTGCATCTGCCTTTCCAACTAGACAGACAGTAGGCTAGTGCTTATTTGAGTAAATCTCTTCAATGACGAAGACTGTACCTAAAAAGCACCAAGTTAGTGATTCGTTTGCTTTTCAGCACTTGCTACACTAGACAAAATTATTGGGCAAAACACAGAGTGTTTTAAGTTCAAATCACACTCAAAACTTTTAAGACTACCAACTCAACATAAATTTCTTCAATATTGGAACAATTCATATGACAGCTCAGTCCTACTACTGTTGTTGATCTCTGTACTACTACTATATTCCCAGACGGCAACAAGTGCACCTCAGAATAACAAATCTAGTTACTTTTGACTCAACATACAACGTATAGATTTTGATTCCGTATAAAGTTTTCATATGCCAAGACATATATAAAATATTTTAGTCTTAAAGCTGTAATCTTTTTCCCAACCACATTATGGTCTAATTGAGCAACTGTCGACTGAGTTCTGGTTTTTACTATACTATACTATACAATACTAAATGGTATTGATGCCTGCTGGGCTGGTAATGGTATGTTCCGTGGCGTATCCGTTTTTTTTCTTTTTTTCGGTGTCTATAACTTATTGGGTGTGAAAGTCCCTCGAAAGCCCGCAACTTCCCACGTTTGATTAGAGTGAAACAACCCAAGACGTACACAGTTCTACGGAGAGAGAGAGACGTCACAAGGGTAGACACAGGTCATTGTGGAATGTTCTCCAGCTTTTTTCATGGCGTGATGGAGCGGATTCAGGGAGGAACTTAGCCTCTCTGAATTCGTGGGTTGATTTTCTTGGCTAAGAAAGCGAGCCAGAAAGTGCAAGAGAAAACAGAGGGATTTTGTTTTGGTTGCCATCAACGAACGGGGTCGACTTCTGTTGGTTACACTTTATATGGTTTCACTTGTATATAGAAATGAGAAATGGTATGACTCTTTCCTCAGCTTTGCACGCTTTTATGACCTTTATATTCCATCTACGATTCTTCATTGTACACAACTCTTGCATATACGTAATAATTCTATCAACTCTGTGTTCACATCAAAGCTTAACCATAGTAGCTTTGTTTATTTGTGTAGTTAGAAGATTATGTCTTTTGAGGTTTTTATTTGATATTGTGTTATCCTTAATATTGTTGCTCCAACCTAATGGTTGAGAGATTAAGAGGTATTTGCTTCTTTGGGTCTGCTGTGAATTAGTTGTGTTGAACGGAACGATTCTGGAAATTTTCATCTGCAAAAGAATGTCTCTTTGTGCTGTGGATAACGGTTCATTTGCCTTTTTCCACCGCACAAAAACGTCTTCTTGTGTGTGAGGGAGTGGGACAGGGCAGTGTGTCGAGTATGTATTGGCAAAAAAGAAACAAACCAAGAAGTGTAGTCTGTTTGAAACTTAATTTTTAGCAGAACTATTTGTACAAATTGTATGTTTCCCATTTTTCTATGGCTAAATTTCGAGATATGTTACATGGTTTTTTTTTTCCATTTGTTGGATGATTTTGTTACAACAATCACAAGCATACTCTCAGTCCTCCCACGGTGGGCATATTTGTTTTCCATATTTTTCTGTTATTTCTTATGAAAACCATTAATTAGGTTTTATTTCAGGTTGCATGCATTTGTTAAACTGGATCGATTACCACTCACTTTGGCATCTAAAGATGGCTGTTGATGGTTTCTTACTTTAAACTTCATCAAGTGCATGGATGAGATTGAACTTATCAAGCTGCATGATACTTTTCTCGTTGATCCGGTCATCCTACAAATAGGCGGTGCTTTTACATCTCCCCAGCTACTGGACCAACCTGACAGATAGTGTAGCTTCAAACAGGGAAATCTCCTTTGGCATTAAAAGTTGGCTTCTAGTGAAGAAAAAGGACCTCTGTATCTTCTACATCATAGCTTGTAATATATTCCCACATCAAGATTCAGCTCTTTGGGGCAAATCTCCTTTGGCAAAGTTACCGAAGTCTCTTCTGGCTGGGCAACAGCACCTGACAGTGAAACAAAAGAAGAGACTTGATAGTTCCTAGTATCTGTAATTTATTCCCACACATCAGGAGCATAAGCAGTATCTTATTTGGCACTGACTCTTGTTTCAACAGCAAGCTTTGCTCCAACTTGCAAGGGTTATAGCTCATTGATAACAACCTCTGTGGTGCAATCTTCTGTTCAAGTTTCTGTGTGCAGAAACTTCAGTCCATTGATTGGGCAAATCTCCTTTGGCATTTGGAGTCCAAGTTGACTCCTGTTGTCCCTTTAGGGCAAATCTCCTTTGGCAATTGGCAGTCCTTAGTTGACTACTCTTATCTTGTTCAGGCAAAACAAGTCTGATTTGGCTCCCTGTTATCTCTTCGAGGCAAATCTTCTTTGGCATATGGTCTCTGCGTTAAGAGATCTAAACATTCAAGTCTCACTTCTGTTGTCTGGTCATTTGACAGAGGGCTCAATTACTGAAGTTTGTTTAAGTTTATTGCTGTTCTAGCAAGGAACGTTGTGTTGTTCAAGCAAGTGTGACTTTTGCAGTAAGCTGTGTTCCTACTTAACTTTGTACGCACATAACAGTTCTACTTTTTCTGCATTTTGATTTCAAATTGCTAAATTTAGATATATTTCTGAATTCAAATAGGTACTTGGGCTGTTTCCTTTCCAATTGGTCCCCTACAAGTTCTGGAATAGCCAGCCTTCTCAGCAAAACTTGCTTCAAGAAAAAGGGATTCCTTTTCGTTAATCCTAAGGTGGGAACCTTTCCTAGCAAATGAATAATCTGAGGCTCTTATTGTGTTGTACCTTTTCTTCAATAAGTTGTTCCTATGCTAAATGTACATTTTCTTTCAGGTGATGGATATGTTCCCTAGTGACTCTGATTGGGAAAGTTCCAGTGACAGTGGTTGCAGTGAGGATACAGAAGAACTTGGCTTCTCCTATGGTGGGCAGGCTAGTAGCATTTTGACAGGCCTGGAGGAGACTATAGGAAAAATTGACGATTTCCTGTCATTTGAGAGGGAATTTATTCGTGGAGACTTTGTTTGCTCTGTCACTGATCCATCCGGACAGATGGGCAGAGTTGTAAATGTAAAAATGATTGTTGATCTGGAAAATTTGCATGGAAAAATCATAAAAAATGTAGATTCCCAGAGAATTCTCAAAATCCGCCCAATCTCAGTTGGAGATTATGTGATACATGGGCCATGGATTGGAAAGGTCAATAAAGTTGTTGACAAGTTGACTATTTTATTTGATGATGGGAGAAAGGATGAGGTAATTGCAATGGATAAGGACATCATCTTGCCTATAGCTCCCAACTTACTTGAAGATTCAGTTTACCCATATCATCCAGGCCAGAGAGTGCAAGTTAGACTCTCCACTGCCCCTAAATCAGCTGGATGGTTATGTGGTGCTTGGAAGGAAAATCAGGTTGTAGGCACTGTTTCAGCAGTAAAAGCAGGCTTAGTGTATGTTGATTGGCTTGGATGTCATTCAAACTTGCCTGTTCCACCCTGCATGCAGGATGCTAAGAATCTGACTTTGTTGTCATGCTTTTTGCATGAAAATTGGCAGATTGGTGACTTGTGCATCCTTCCTGGAGCTGATTGTAAATGTGTGAAGGAGCAGATTCATTCTAATGCTTCGACCTTTGGAATTCTTAATGGCCAAATGGAAAGAATTGGATTTAGTCAACAAGAACTTCGCTTCAATTTCCAAGAAATTTTTGTTATTGTGAAAGTAAAGACCATAGTTGATGTTGCATGGCAGGATGGTGGCTACTCATTAGAATTAGATTCACAATCCTTACTCCCAGTAACTGCTGTTAATGCTCATGAATTCTGGCCTGGGCAGTTTGTACTTGAGAAAAGCGCTTGTGATGATCTATGCGTGTCCAGCAACCAAAGATGGGGTGTTGTGTGTTTTGTGGATTCAAAGGAGCGAACTGTTAAGGTAAAATGGAAGTCCATTGGGATGCTGATGGAGGAAACTGTGAGTGCCTATGAAATAGTTGAGCACCCAGACTACTCCTACTGTTTTGGGGATATAGTGTTTAAAAATGTGGATGATAGGCATCATGTAAGAAGAGGAACTCTTGAAGATGAAAATAGCTCTGAAAGTCCCACTGATTATGCTTCTAAAGATCATTTGTCCTGCATCGGCTACGTGACGGGCTTCAAAGATGGTTCTGTTGAGGTTTCATGGGCTTCTGGTCTTACAACCAAGGTTAGAATTTTAGTCAGTCTTACTTCCATTCTGTTGTACAGAAGTATCAAAGTTGGTGAACTTTTTAAGTGGGATTGCAAGATTAATTTTTTAAATGATTTTCCTAAGTTTGTCGTCGAGTGCTTTAAACCTTAACTATGGAAATACTTACCTCCAACGGTTATGGTGACATAACTGCTATAACGGCACCATTTGGGCAAGCCATGTTGGTTACTTTTTACAGTAATGTAGAACATTCAATCATGACCTGAAAAAGATGAAACTGTATATATTGAAGATATTGACTCGGTGTTGTTATCTTTCTACTTACTAAGGTTTGCCTAGTTGCCAATCTTATCTAGGAAATTGGAGCAGGGAGACAGCTGGGCTGGTACTGTTGTTTGTGCAATCTTTGTATGATGAAATTGTTAAGAAGAATATGTTAGTAAACACCTTTAAACATGCAAGTTTTCTTGGTTTAGGTTTTGAACTCTCTTATTGATCAACTAGTTTCTGATTAAAATGATTAATCTGATATATTTTTACTTGTAAGAAATAGGTTTTGAATTTCATTACAGGTTGCACCTGATGATATTTTTAGGATTGATAAGTGTGAAGACTCAACCACAACATCCCTGCTGTTTGAACAAAATATGGAAGAATCCAGTCAAGAGTTGGTTGATAATGGAAAACAGATTTCTAGCTTGAAAGGGAAGGTAAAATCTTTCCCATTGTCTATTTCTTATTCTCTCAAGAACTTTCACTTATGAAAAGCATACTCTAAACTTTCTGAAAGCATGGATCCGTAAATGATTAAACCTGAAGGATTAACCATGTTACTTATTTGCCAATTCTAGATGAGTGAGTCAAAGGTTGACTCAATCATGGCAATGAGCTTTAGAGAAAAGTGCCTTGTAAATTTCTAGTTGGCAATGATAAGGCTTACAATCATCAGGAAAGATTATTTTTGTGCTTAGAAACTTGTTTATCAGGGAGAATCTTTGAAGTGCCTATACAATAGTGGGAAAAGAAATTAACAAATGAAAGCTCCTGCTGGAAATATCAGAAGCATAAATGAAACTCTGGATTTTCATTTTTCATTCAACCATTATAATGTTATGTTGTATTTAAGAAGCTTGTTTGAATTTCTGGAAACTGAGAAACATATTCATTTGTAGGATTTGTCAAATTCTGAAGGAACTGGTGAAGAATACAAAAAATATGAATGTAGTTCCTTGTTTTCTCCCCAATCCACTTTTGGATTGGTCATGAGATTTGCAGCAAGTATATTGAGATCCTTCGGTTCCACATTGCTGTCTGCTCCACTTTCACCTGGACAGATTGTTGAAGATGAAAATGGGTCCAACAAAAATGAAGAGAAAACCTCTGAGACACTTGATCTCTGCACAGAAATGCAACCTTTGGTAGCAGCTGAGATGCAGAGATATGAAGAAACCAGTTTTAAGGATGTTAATGCTGTTTATCAGAATAAAGAATTTCCTTCTTCAGCAGCGAACATAAAGCAAGAGCTTTTCAGGAAATTTGACATTGTTGATGATTGCTCTGACCATCATTTCATTGACCGTGCAGGCAAAGGATTATCAGCATCTCAGGTAAGAAATCCAACTCAGTATTCCTATAGATTGCAAGGTGGTGGTTCTAAGGTGGCACTACGATCCTTTTATTTTGTTTATCCTTTGTTTGCTTAGTTTAATAGAGGCTGGTTGAAGAAGGTTCAACTAGAGTGGAGCGTTTTAGAGAAAGATCTACCTGGTAATAGTCTGCACTTGTTACTCTTAACTATTGAATTCAATTTTATAGAATATCCATTTTTGTATTGGTTATAATACATATGAGCTATGATAATTTGAACAGAATCAATCTACCTCCGCATCTATGAGAACAGGATGGATCTACTTAGAGCAGCTATTGTTGGTGCACCTGGAACTCCTTATCATGATGGTCTTTTCTTTTTTGATATATATCTTCCGCCAGAGTACCCTCATGAACCGCCTGTAAGTTGTTTTGATCTAGGTTTCCAAAGTTTTGTCATGTTCATGTTAGTGCCTGAACAAGTAGCTGCTGATTGTTGGCAGTTCAAGGTGTTAAAACATATTCCATTTTGTTAATTATCTGATGTAAAGTTGTCCCCTTATTCAATTCTTTTTCTACTAGAATTAAGGTGTAAGAATCTTGTACGGTGTATATGAAAGGTTTTCATATGTTGTGATGCAGTTGGTGCACTATCGCTCTGGTGGGCTTCGATTGAACCCGAACTTGTATGAGTCGGGAAAGGTTTGCCTGAGTCTCCTCAACACATGGACAGGCACAGGAACAGAAGTATGGGATGCAGAGAGCTCCAGTATTCTTCAAGTCCTTATCTCTCTCCAGGCACTTGTGCTTAATGAAAGACCTTACTTTAATGAGGCTGGTTATGACAAGCAGCTAGGAAAAGCGGAGGGTGAGAAGAACTCTGTGAGCTATAATGAAAATGCTTTCCTGGTGACCTGGAAGTCTATGCTTTACTTACTGGGGCAGCCACCCAAGGTAAGATACAAGCAGTTGTGGAGGAAATTGCATTGTGTAATGTCAGTCTTTTCATATGAATTGTTTGCATGCAGCATTTTCAAGGTCTTGTGGAGGAACACTTGAGGCAACGCTCACATGCTATTCTCTTGGCTTGGAAGGCCTACATGGAAGGAGCTTCACCAGCTTTTACATCTCAAGGGACTGAGCAGGTCAATCAGAATTGCAGTTCTACAGGATTCAGAATCATGCTTCAAAAGCTCTTTCCAAAACTCGTCAAGGCATTTTCTGACAGAGGCATTGATTGCCATCAGTTCTCTGAGTAAAGAGACTGCGATCCTCCTTTCTATTCTACTGCCCCTCCAAAAATAAATTGAAGTTTGTTGTGTATCATATTAAAACAAATTTCATGGTGTTTCAACTGAATAAATAATCTTATTCCTGTGTGCTATATGTATTGATCTAACTATGAATAAGAAATAAAGGAGTTTGGATTGGTGTGTGTAAGTTACAACTCCATTATTTTATGTTCATTTGTATTGGAATCAGATTAGATAGATGGATATTGGTCTCACCGTCAATAACACGTGCACTGCACAAGTCATTAAGTTTATATACATTTCATTCTGCAACAAAAGTTGAGGAAGTTTGCAGGATCTCATTCTCCCCACCACCACAACAATGGCAACAACAAGCAGATCCACCAGGATCAAATTCAAATCTACTCACCTCCTAAACCCCCCCAAAACCCTCTCATCCCTTCTTTCCCTCACACTTCTCCTACTCCTCGCCACCCCAACAGTCTCCACAACCACAGTCAGTCCTCCAACCATCTCGTCCTCCAACTTCCTTAATTACTACACCCCCCACTGCCACCACATCGTCCCTCAATCCGTCTCAACTGTGTCACCCATAAATCTCTCCCTCGCCCACGACAAGGCCCTCCATTTCGACTATGCTTATTTGACCGGTGGTCCCCAGATTCTCCCTGCTGCCGATGTTTCGTCTGTATCCATTTCCTTCCACCCCAAAAGAAACTCCATTTCGCTTACTCATTCAGGTGACGTGGTTATGCTCCAGGCCTCCCTCAAGTTCTACGTTCCTCCTCGGTTTAACGTCACTTGGCGCCGCAATTTGAGAAACTTTAGGTTCCGGGGACCCAAGATTCCGGTGCGGCCACGGTCTCTGGTGTTTGACTTATATGGGTATTGGTCGATGAGTACTAGAAAGCTGTGTATGGTGGGATCTGGGTCGAGTTATCCTAATTTGGGTGCTTTGAATTCATTGACTGCTGTGTTGAAGCTTAATTACCCCAAGAATTTTGGTAATGTTAGTGGTTTGATTTATGGGGTTATGGAGAGTTTGGGTGCTAAAGGTAGTTTTGGTTATTTTGAGCCTGTGTCAGTGTTGGCTATACCTCATTATGCTCAATATAATTATACTTTGTTGGGCAATGGGGATGGGACTATGTGCAGTGGTACAGACATTGACGGTATTGATGGAAAGAAAGAAAATCTACATTTTATGTTGTTAGATCCTAGTATTTGTTTAACTAATTTGTACAGGTATGCTAGTTTCTTTCAATTGGAGTATGGGAGTGATTGTGGGAGTAAATGCAATCCTTTGGGTGAGACGTTTGCAACTCTGCCTAAGTTCATGAAAATTCAAGGTATTAGATGTGATTACGAACATGCTATTCGATTTTTAGTAGGTTTTCAAGTCTCTGATTATCATGGTCCAGCTTCTCGTTTCGAGAGATCTTTTGATCCCAACACAATGTTAATTGGTGAGGGAACCTGGGATGATAATAACAATAGGCTCTGTATTGTGGCATGTCGACTCTCGAATCATGAGAACTCATTAGCTAATGCTTATGTTGATGATTGCTCAATCAGGTTAAGCTTGCGATTCCCCAAAACCTTGACAGTTAGAAATGGCAGTACGGTTGTGGGCCAACTTTGGAGCAATAAAACTGCAGATGAAACTGGCTACTTCAGCAGAATTGCATTTCATGGCTCTGGAAATAGGATATTGAGAGACCCTGATCTGAAATACAAGTATACTGTTCTTGACAGAGTGAGTAAATCCTGTTCCAGGCAAAAGATTGTCAAAGGCAAAGGAAAGAAATACCCAAATGTTTATTCATTAGACATGAGGTTTGATATGTCAGTGAAAAATGTCAAGGGAGAAATAGCACGGGGTTACTTGTCCCCTTTCTTTGTTGGTGATCAACTTTACCAGCCTTATCGAATGAGCAATAGCGAAAGTGGTCTTCTAAATATAAGCTACAAGATGAGATTCACAGCAGGTTCTGAATATAAGTTGGGTGGCGTGGTTTTATCAAATGAATCAGTAGAAATTTCAGCTGAAGGGACATATGATAACAAGACTGGTACCCTGTGTATGATAGGATGTCGACATCCCATTTCACATGTTCAAAAATCAATAAGCGATGATTCAGAGGACTGTGAGATTTTTGTCCACATCCAATTTCCCCCCCTAAATGCAAAGGTCAGGGGTAACATTAAGGGAACCATTGAAAGCATGAGGGAGAAATCAGACAATCTGCACTTTGAGCAGCTTGAGATATCTTCGGAGTCGATTTATACAAGCCAAGCAGCAGAATCCATTTGGAGAATGGATATGGAGATTATTATGGTTTTAATCTCAAATACTCTTGCCTGTTTGTTCTTGGGGATGCAACTCTATCATGTTAAACAGCATCCAAATGTGTTACCCTTTATTTCCTTTATGATGCTTGGAGTCCTCACTTTGGGTCATATGATACCTCTTCTTCTAAATTTTGAAGCGTTGTTTGCAAAAAATCATAGCGGACAGAATTTTTTCCTTGAGACTGGTGGATGGGTCAAAGTAAATGAAGTGATAGTAAGGGTGGTTACAATGTTAGCATTTCTTTTGGAATTACGTCTTCTTCAACTTACATGGTCTGCCAGACAGAGGGATGGGAGCCTCAAAATGTTTTGGACTTCTGAGAGGAGGGTTCTTTACTTGTCTTCAGCATTGTACATAGGTGGTGGATTGATTGCTTGGTTTTTATATCAGTGGAAGGATTCTCATAGGAGTTCATATTTACGACTACGCCATATGAATTATCAGCAGCATTATCAGTGGACAGAACTTAGATCTTATGCTGGATTGATTCTGGATGGCTTCTTATTTCCACAGATAATGTTCAACTTTTTGTTGAATTCTAAAGAAAAGACTCTTACCTTTACCTTCTTTTTTGGAACAACTATTGTCCGTTTACTACCCCATGCATATGACCTTTATCGGGCCCACAGTTCATATTGGTACCTTGATTTCTCATACATATATGCCAATCACAAGCAGGATATTTATTCCACAGCTTGGGACATTATAATTCCTATTTGTGGTCTATTGTTTGCTATCCTCATTTACTTGCAGCAGTGGCTTGGTGGCCGCTGTATTTTTCCCAGGAGGTTCCTGAAGACTTCTGAATATGAAATGGTACCTGTGGTTGGCAGTGAGGAACTGTAAGGAGACGCATCTGCCTAGAATTCTATATTTTTCGTTCCAGAATATCTTCTTTCGAGGCATATAATGAGGTTTAAGGTAAAGGCATTTCTCATAACTCTCTGAAGTGTAATTTGTGTGGAGTTAGTAATCAGTTCATTGGATTATCATTCTGAAATTGTAGCATCGCTTTGTCAAAATCTTTTACAAGTCATTTTTATTGAGAAAACTGTTAGCATATAAATGTTGATCGTTGTCAATGCATCTTTTGCACTTTTGGTCCTGTTATCCTTCTCAGCATATATATTACGATTTGTTAAGAGAGTTTGAGAGAAAAGTAAACTGAAGAAAAGACAAGGGTTCTTTATTCTATGTATATAATCATTTTCTGAATTATTTCCTTCTGGTTCTGGTGCTTTTGATCCTTTTCAACTTATGAAGGTGCTCCTGTCAGAGGTTCCAAGGACTGATTGCGGATGGCTTAAGTAGGTTATCTCATTGCATAAACGTGAAGGAGAGGGTACGGGCATCACAGACCATGTATTGTTTGGATTTTTACTTGTTGCAAGTAAACCACTTTTCTGTCCTGATGCTGTTACCGTGAATGAATAAACCACAAAGGTTTGATTCAACTTTTCCATATTGAGGAATATAGTTGATTTTCGCTCGGGAAAAAGCATCTTTTTCTGGCTATATGTTAGATAAGTTTGAACTTTGCATGCTACCCATGGTTACGCAGGTGAAAATTGCAGATCATTTCCAAATGTTGGTATCTCTTCTCACATGAAGGCACAACCACTTTTCGTGAAGTTTTAATTTTAGTTGTGTAACACTTTTTTGTCAGTTTGTAACTTCAGACAACATTTTTTAATTGCTGAGGTCGGAGAAAGGTCTTTCAAGATCACGTCAAAGTCATCGTGTAAGAAGCCTGCCCTTAAAGTGCGTTCGCAAGATTAAGTTGTTACTGACATCTATACGTCGTTACTTAAAACGTCTAAGGCGGCTGTAATAAAGCCGGGATTAGTTCTTCTGTTTCTAAATCCATGTTTTTCCTGTGTCTAAAGCTTCTGAGCTATCAAATTTATAGAGGACTTCGGCCACAGGAGGAACAGAAATCTGGGAACAGAAGATCGGTTCCAATAAAGCCTCCCCTTACTCCAATGTGCATAAGATAAGAAAGTGTGATTGAAAGTTCCAATATTTGAAAAACAGTTGTAGTAGTAAGTTGAGCACATTCAAGTTATCAAAAGTGTCAGTTCTAGGAACTGCAAATTTAGGGTCCGGTTTATTTAAGATGCACCTACAAGTCAGTGATTGTTGATTTTCAAAAGAATTAAACTATGCAATGGTATAGCAAAACATGAAAATTGTTATCATGTGAAATAGCTGATGGAATGGAATATGTTACCAATAGTCTTGACAAGAACATGAACCATTCCTAAAGTGATGGAATCGAAGCTTGTCTCGGACAACAATTTCTCTGTTAGTAACAACTGAGATGCACTTAATTGCTGAATGACAGTCTTCACACATTCGAAGGTTCTTTACTATTTTAAGGGTTGTTCCGGAGATGGTTTTCAGTAACCCAAATGCTATTGCAAGCTTCTCGCTGTGATATCTAAGTGCATATTCTCTCTCTTCCTCTTCCAGTTCGTGCATTACCGAATCAGCTACAGCTACATAACCTGCTTCTCTACACCGCCACATCAACTCATCTAAATACTGATAAATTTTGCTCGTCTCAGGGTGACATTTATCACCCATGCTAAACAAGTAAGTCTTTTGATCAATTTCAATTGTACTATACCCAACTTGCTTCTTTAAACGTTTTCGTATCATAGTGTTTCTAATCACCTCCACTCGATCCATTCTACCTGCCAAAGCACATATATTGGAAAGCATCACATAATGACCTGGATTTTCTGGTTCAACAGCAATGAGACGCTCAGCAACTTCAACTCCAAGATCAAAATTCTTATGCATTTTGCAAGCCCCAAGCATAGCAGTCCAGATAGCCGGTGCTGCCTTTTTAGAAACTGTTTCTTTGATGAATTCGTATGCTTCATCAAGAAGCCCTGCTCGACCAAGCATATCCACCATACAAACGTGATGCTCTACTCCTGGCACCAAGCGATATTCTCTCATACTAGAAAATGCTTGACGCCCTTCATTTACTAGTCCCGAATGAGCGCAGGCAGACAAAATAGCAATGAATGTAACATTGTTGGGGATTGCTTGACTCCGTCTCATTTGATGAAATAACTCGACTGCTTGGACACCATAACCATTCACGCCGTACCCAGAAATCATAGCCGTCCAAGCAACCACATTCTTTTCTTTCATTGAATCAAAAACTTCTCTTGCTTTCTTCACATTGCCACACCTTGCATACATATTAATTAAAGAAGTCCCAATCATTACATTCAAACCAAAACCATTCCCAACAACATGCTCATGGACCCAACTCCCCAGACCAACTGCTCCCACCTGAGCACACGCCGATAACACACTGACAAACGTAGCTAAATCCGGCTGAAAACCCGATTCCCTCATCTTATCAAACAATCCAAGGGCCTTTTTGGCAAGCCCATTTTGCTCGTACCCCGAAATAATCGAATTCCAAGCAACGACACTTCTCTCCTGCATTTTATCAAACACCTTCCTCGCATTCCCCAAATCACAAGACTTGGCATAAAAAGACACCAAAGCAGCCTGTACGTACACATCCAGCCCATACCCACTAACCAAAACCTGCCCATGAACAATTCTACCATGTTTTGAAGCAGATAAACCGACGCAAGCCTTAATAACAGACGTGAAAGTATAATTTGAAGGGGAAACACCAGAAAGAAGCATGCGACAATAGAAGTAAAGCGAATAAATGGTCAGGGCGTTAACTTTGGAGGTAGTCCTGATCAGGGTATTGAAGAGGAACGAATCAGGGTTCGAAACCGAGAAAAAGATTCGGCGCGTGTAGTCAATTGAGCCGGCAGCGCAAGCCAAAGTGAGGAGCTTGGTCAGAAGAGAACGGTTTTGACCAGAGCCAGAGAGGATAATGTAGGCGTGGACTTGTTGGAGAGGTTTAAGACGTGGGCCTGCGCGAAGAAGGTAATGGTACGCTGGTGAGTGAATGTGTTTGGTTTCCATGTAAGTTTGCCATGACAGCTTCGGAGCTTGATAGATACAAACCAGTGCTTGGCGCTTTGGCACGCAGGAGTGACGTTGGTAGAGCTGAAAACGCACCGTCTCGATTGCATTTGTAATCGAATTTATTTTCATTTGAAATGCACTTGATTCATAATTAATATCCCATTCGATAGAAAAACAAACTAAATCTTTTTGGAAATTAAAAACTATAATGTCTAAGATTTGCAGGCTGTGGGGTTCGAACCCACGCGCACTTATGTGCAGAAGATCTTAAGTCTTCCCCCTTAACCTCTCGGGCAAACCTGCCAGCTGTAAATTCAGCACAGAAATGTTTATATATATAATACAGTTGTTTGGCAAAGTTAAAAACGGCCTGGCATGTGTGTGGTACTAAATATTGCCTTCCAAAGAGTTGCAGGCTTAAGTAACTCAATTCTATTCAAGTTGTTCACAAATGAAGCTCCAACTTCTAAGGAGCTTCTTATTGAGTAAGGATGATTTTAGAATATTCCAGTTATGTTTGAAGGAGTGTTAATAAGAAATTAACAGATATTTTTATATGCAAAACTTAAATTGAAGAAGAATACGATCTACGGGTTCTCTTTATTAAAACTATGTTTCTATTTCTTTTTGTTTCTAATTGGTCCGAGGTTTTGGAGAATCATATAGTTACCTCAAAGATAGTTAGCCACACGTACAAATAATATAAATACAACTTTTGTGTTAGCTTTAACATATGTTAGTAACATATTTTTACGCGCAAAAAAGGATTAGGTTATTTATCAAAATGTTAGTACTTGGTAACAATGATACGGACCAAAATATTGAGAAATTTCATAGACTAATTAGCAATTTTAAAAAGTTATGGACTGAATTAAAAAGAAAAACCCCTAAAGACACCAAACGTTTGTTCACTCTTCTTCATTGTCTACTTCAGTTACAAAACCCTGTAACTTTCACCGTTCATACTGCCGTCCTCCCTCTTCTTCAGTATTCACGTCTTTGCCCCTGGAGTCACCCACGCACGCCTGTCGCCATCCTCCCAGTCTCCCATGTACACCCTCCATAACCTCGCTTCCTCTACACACGCCTATCGTTGGGCGCTTGGGATTGCTCGCTATTGCTGCTCTCCAGTCTCCACCGTCGCTGCACGTTGGATGTTGCTCTTCTCTGTGTCCAATACTCCAATCAGCCAGTCTTTGACTCCCTGGAGCAAATTGCAGAATCCATATTCATCTGCATCTGGTTGAATCAAACGAAATCGACCTGACTTGACCCATGAACCTTATTAACTTAATTACAATTTGTCTGATTTTTTGTGTGTTTTAGGTTGTGTTTTTCTGCTTCATATTGCAATTGTATTTTGTTTTGGTTAACCATTGTGTGGATTAATCGACGAGGAAATGTGGGAGGCAGCGTATTGCAATTTTTCTAGTTTGAAAGTCTGGGTATCTATCTCGTCTTGTTTATCTTATTTATATAATTAATGAAAGTTTCTTTACCTTTCAAAAAAAAAAAAGTCAATTCATTAAAAAAAGATCAAAATAATATTGCACATATATTATGAAAGAACGTTTTATATTATTTGTTATTTCAGTAATCATAAAAATGTGATCAAAATTATTTTATTAAATTGTTAGTTAATTTATATGAAATATAAAATTAAGGATGACAAAATTGGCTTGCTCAGCCTAGCTTGGCCCAATTTGGCCTAATTTTGGCCAGGTTTGAATAGGTTACGGACAGGCCACTGGTCGACCATGGGCCGATCACAGGAGGGCCACGGGTAGTTCTGGCCCGACTATTCTTTAAAAATCGACATTGTTTTTTTTAACTTTTTTCTTTAAAATATATATATGGCAGGTCACGAGTCAGTTAGCCTGTGGTCGGGCCGGGATGTGGGCCACACGAGCTAGGGGTCAGGTCTGGCCAGGGCGTGAGCAGCATGACCCCAGCTCGGTCCATTGACTTCTCTAGATAAAATTTACTAATTATTATTTATATATAAAAGATATTTAACATATGTTTAATCATTTAAATATAAGATTTAATATATAACTAAACCCTTTAATATATGTAACTAATTTAATTTTAAATGTTTACATTTTTATATTGCTAATTGTTGTCATTAGAAAATAATAATATAAATGTTAATCCTATCTTATAGGTAGTAAATACACATTTATCGTCTTCTATTATGAATAGTTAAATACATAGCAAAGAATAATGTGTAAATCTACCATTACTCAATATAATGTAAAATTATAAGTGTTTAAACCATTATTGTGATGTGTATTATCATAAAGAAAGTCGATTTTGTCAAGCATGTTATCATAAAGAAAGATGAAGATGGAGTCTTATCTAAAATTTGAATATGCTTATAATTGAATATTTGTTATAAAAGATAGAAATAAGATGGTGTGCCACTAAGTGTTAATGCACCACTTAATTGTTAATGCACCAAATGCACCACTTAATTGTTAGTGTGCCACTTCTATTTTTTATTAGAAATTTTGTACTATAAATAGAAGGGTTAACTTGATGTAAGTGATACCAATTCATAAGAAGAATTCTCCTCTCCCAAATATTCTTAAGTTTTAGTTTCGGTTTTATAACAATATTGATTTTTTATAGTTATGTAACAATATTATACACAACAATTGTATTTTTTAGTATTAATTTAGGCAAAATGGTCACTTTTGACCCTAAACTTTGCATCAATCGACAATTTTGACCCAAATATTTTAGAGTGAACAATTCTAATCATAACATTTAAAAAACATCAAAGCGTAATTCTACTATATCGAAAAATTCAAATGTTTATGTTAAGTAACTTGGCACTTATAAAATATTTTTTCATTAAATTGATTAGGTCCTATGTCATTTTAGTGTTGTTGTGACAAAGTGGGACATATATTTTAATTAAATAAAAGAAAATTTTTAATTTTTATTAAATGTCAGACCCACAATTAAACTTTTAACATACTCGATTTGAGTATACGGTTGCACACCACTTTATGACACTGTGCAGCCTGAGTCATCTCCCACCACATGCACAGATTGCGCGGTTGCACAAACCAGCATCGCCACCATGGCAAAGCCAAAAGTTGTAATACGTAGTACAGACCTTATGATGTACCCAAGATCATACATGAAAGTGTAAAAACGAAGGAAATGTGGAATACCTGATTTCAGTTTCATTCAGAGTTTCGAAGTAGTTTTTGATACCGAAACGAGCTCCGATCTTTCTGGGACAATTAAGGAAGTTGTTCACCGACACTCGGTTTAGGCCTTTCTACAGTTTTCTTAATATGTAAGTTCTCTTAACGAGTCAGAAAATCGTATGCTTACGATTGATATAAGCAACTATAGGAGACTTTAACCTTTATATAGCTTCCATATCGAGCTTCGCCATCACAAGGCCAATATGGACCAAGTCCATATTAAAAGGGAACCATTTTCTACCCGAACTTCGACCCATTAATCTAGATCATTTATTGGGCTACTTTATTACCCTTATTTGGATCAAATTTTGTAGCTTAACCGATAATTTATTAAAAGCTAAAATTACAATTAATAGTTATCCACTTAATAGGACAGAAATGTCCCTAAGGACAAAAATATCTAACATTCTCCCCCTTGGACAATTATTAATTGCAATTTTTTGTCAAGTTCAAAATAGTTTAAAAACTCGGTTAAGTTACACTACTGTATTGGTACCAAATTTAAAAAACATTTGATCCAAAGGTAATGAAAGTCATACATTCCGTCCTGTAAGGTTTTCGATACCAAAAAATATCAAGCGCATGTGCTATGTATGACAAAGGTCCACTATAATCACAAATATCTAATAGCTTACTAATATGAATGGGAAAATGGAGTATGTCAAACTAAGATGATACTTTTATGATCTAAAATGTAACATCTTCATTTGTAGGTCTTGATTTCTCCAACTTTATGCTAAACTGCACATGTTAAACTGCATTAGAGAAATCTTGTTTTCTTTCACCAAATGCTAAATAGCATTAGAGAAAACTTGTTTTCTCTCACCAAATGTTAAGCTGGATTAGAGAAAATCTTTATATTCTCCATCTGAATGCTAAACTGCAATAGAGAACCTTTATGGGATTAAAAACTTATACCCCCTATGTCATGTATAACTTTAAGGATATCTATACAAACTTTATGTGTTTAATGACATAGACTCAAAGTCAATCTTTATAAATGGCCAATGACTTGTAAAATGCTTAAGATCAGCACAAATCTTAAGGCTTCCATATGTATTATGACTATATACAAAAACAGTTATTATTGAGGATAAAAGAACATAATCATCTTTATTAATAAATAACCATAATGTCATAATACATCAAAATGTACTTACTTTTAAGGGGAAAATACAGTGATCCCTAATTACTGCTATCTAAGAACTTTAACACGCCCATACTGGATACATGTCTAACAAACACTAATAGGCGAAGTCTTTTAATCAAAGGATTAGCTAACATTTCCTCAGTCCTGATGTGCTCCACTTCAACATCACCTTTTTGAATCAAATCCTTTATAGTCAAGTACTTGACCTCCAAATGCTTAGACCTTGTGATATTTTTATTGTTGTTACTGAACAACACTGCAGCAAGATTATCACAATACAACCGAATGGGTCTAACTATCTAATCCACCATAAACAACTTAGAAATCAAGTTTCCAAGCCAAACTGCCTGTGTAGCAGTTCCATAACATGCAACAAATTCTGCATGCATGGTCGAGGAAGTTACCAGTGTCTGCTTGACACTCTTCCACAATACTGCACCATCTGCCAACATAAAAATGTACCCCAATGTGGATTTGCAGTCATCTGGACACATAACGAAATCGAAGTCTATATACCCTATGAGGTTTAAATTGTTGACCTTCATGTATGTCAACGTATAATCCTTGGTACCCTTTAGATATCTCAACACTCGCTTAACTGCATTCCAATGGTCCATACCTAGGTTGGCCAGATATCGACCTAGCAGTCAAACAATAAATGCAATGTTCGGTTGAGTGCTCACCTGGGCATACATCAGGCTATCAACTACACTAGAGTATGGGACATTCCTCATAGCCTCTCTCTCAACTTCATTCTTTGGACACTGTGCCAAAGATAATCTTTTACCATGAGAGATAGGTGCTACAACAGGTTTACAGTTGGCCATATTAAACCTTTGTAGCACTGGCTCAATGTATGCTCTTTGTGAGAGGCTCAGGGATTGTTGAGATCTATCCCGGTGAATCTGCATACCGAGGACAAAAGATGCTTCACCCAAATCCTTCATGTCAAAATGTTTGGCCAAAAGTTGCTTTACTTCATGCAACATGGTCAAATCATTTGACACGAGTAAGATATCATCGACATACAGTAGTATGAAGATGACTTTGCTCCCCCTGACCTTATAGTATAAGCATCTTTCAACTTTGTTCTCCACAAAGCCAAATAAGGTCAGATCCTCATCAAACTTTAGGTACCATTGTCTGGAAGCTTGTTTCAGGCTGTATATTGATTTATTCAACTTACCAACTTTTTCAGTTGCATTTTGATCCTGAAATCCTTCAGGTTGCTCCATATAGATCTCTTCATAAAGATCAACATTCAGGAAAGTTGTCTTAGCATCCATCTGATGTAGCTCCATGTCATGATGAGCTACTATTGCCATAATCACTCTAAGTACATCCTTCGAGGATACAAGAGAGAAGGTAACATTGAAGTCAACTCCTTCTCTCTGAGTGAATCCCATAGCAACTGGACGCGCCTTAAACTGCTCAACTTAACCCTGTGTGTCCTTCTTAGTCTTAAATAGCTACTTGTAACTGACAAGCCTACAATGTTGAGGTAAATCAACAAGCTCCTATACCTTATTATACCTCATAAACTGCATCTCATCC
>JANKOD010000002.1:20544062-20557402 GCA_026284645.1 Erythroxylum acuminatum
ACCACCTGTGACCAACCCGATTTTGGTCGCTATAACTTTTAACGACCATTTTCTTATTTTTAGCAACCATTAATAATGGTTACTGAAACTAATTTTTCTTGTAGTGCATAATCATGGTAATAGCTGGATTGAGAACTCTCACTTGAATGCGGGAGTGTTGCTGTATTTAGCAGTGAAGGTCAAGTTCAAAACTTTGGCAGAGTCGTGGGTGTCCACCATGATAACCACGGCCACCACGGTTGCAGCTAATGCTAGAAGCCTCAGAACAATGGTGAAAGCCTTTTTAATCTTGCCCATGGGGATGTTTTCTCTTCAAAGTGTCTAGGAAGTAGGAAAAAATGGAAGCTTTGGACACAAACCAAGATACTCACCCCAGTTTAAGTAAAACAAGACCGAGTCTTGTCTAGAGAAGACGGATAAAAGGTTGGTAAGTGCACTTGTTTCGTATAGGATCATTCAAGTGGAAGTGTTCGGTAACCGGTCAAATGCAAGAAGTCGTACCAGCAAAGGAAGTATATGATCTGTGACAAGAAAAAGACAAGTTTTTAGAATAGTAAATTTGGGGATTTTTATCATGTTCACGTACATGTAACCTAAGAAGCCTGTTGTAAGTCAGATTTCAGCATTTGGCAAGCAATTGTTATTTGAGAGTCTGTTGAACTAAACACATAGATTTTACCATTTGAGACCACGTAGACGTCTGAGTTCTGTACTTCGATAAGGCAACAAAAGATGACACTGTTTCTGCTTCTTCGAGAGCGCAAAGGCCAAAGGAAAAGGGCCGTCTTTCTAAATGCCAGTCATACAACTGGCATACGATTTGTATGACGTGAAATACTTCCTATCAAATTATTTTAATAAAAAAATATGTACTAATAGTTAACTGTGTCTTAATGTTCAACCTTATCCTTTAGATGTAATATGTAATACGAGCTTAGTTATATATTTCAGATCAAACGTAAACGGAAAATAAAGGAAGAAATGAAAAATAAAACTTAATTTAGGTTTTATAATTTCAAGCGAACTTTCTGAAGTTGAAAAAAGCGCGAATCTACTGCCTTCTTCACGGGAATTGCTCACTGGACGCAGTCAACGTTTTCCTATTATTTTCTCAAAACGTAAGCTCTCTTAACGGGTTAAAGAATCCGTATGCTTACAAATGATATAAGTAACTTCAGGAGACCTTAACTCTTATATATTTAACTTTTACACTGAGAAAATCCTTATAGTAATTATATTTAACTTAATTAATAGATATAATAATAATTACCAACAAATTATTCATCTATAAAATAATTCTTCCAATACAACTATTTATTTGATTAAATACATAAATTACAAGACAATTATTTTATAACTGATTAAACAGAGTATTCTGAAAAATTTTAAATAATTCTACACGCAAATAAAAGAGCCAACGATGGTAAGTATTATGTGCATATATGCTTCGGTACTTGTTATCATTATATTAAATATTGACATGGTCATACAAAATTTTAATAATGAAAAATTGAAATTAAATAAATATACATATAAAGAAAGAAGTAAGAAAAGATGTTTAACTGATATTCTATACTTATTACATTGGAAGATATCGTCTACGTACACATTATTTCCAAAGTACAACCTTTCATATAGCTAGATTAGTAGAATGTGAATTTATTTTAATTTGTAATGATATAATTAAATTTAAAAATAAAAACTGAATTATTTTAACATGCATTAGAAATAGGTTCAATTATACAGCCATTTATTTAGTGATTATTAGTTGTAATGTTGCCAGAACCCTGTTGATGTTATTATTGTTGAGTTGTAATGTTATTAAATAATAATAACAATGATGACGATGATAATTACAATAAATTTTTTTGTTTTTAGACTAAGGTATCCACCGGGGGATCCAGTTACTAATCCCTTTGTTGGTTTGTAGACACCTCACAGGGTGGAACAGCTAGCCCGAGAATTTAAGGTTGCTCTATATTCTAAGCCAAGAATCGAACCTCTAACTTTTGATTAAGGATGGATAAGTCCTTTCTACTCAACCAAACCTCTTAAGTTAATAATTACTATAATTACTAATAATTACATAAAACCTTTTTCCTTTTCAAAAATGCCTTGCTTATGTCAGGAACCAACGTTTGAGAAGCTGATGAGATTCCAAAGATGGGTTGTTCAGTGGATAGGTCAAGATCGACACTGATAAACACAACAATTGTACTGTCACCGAAATGGCCATACGTATAAGTTTAGCCAATTGATGGTCTACGAAAATTTATGACAGTGAGCTTTGTGCACATAAGAACACATGAACCAACGATGTTTTCTACTAAGTTTTTGGCATTAGGAAGCATACTCACCTGCATGATATAGCTAATAGTGCAGAGCATTACACGCTTGACAGGTGTTTTAGGTGTCAGTCAACGCTAGCTTGTTTCCGAAGTTTATCAGTGTTCTGAGTCAAGTCTTATTTAAGTTTTTGGTACTATTTCAAGCCTTATTTATTGGATGCTTATTTGTTTAGTTCTACTAAATTTGGACTTTAGAAACTTTAGTTGTCTTCGTGGATCACAGGGAATGAAGTTGTGGGTGACTATATGCACTATAAAATCTTATCCTTTTCATATTTAAAGATAATTTTGAGAGATATAAGTTATATGATACTTGAACACGCGTTGATAGAAGAGTTTTAGTGTCTAAATAGCTTTCATCAACTATAAGTTTATTAAAGTTTGATTTCTAAACTTTATTTAGGAATAATATTGTTGTTTGTGTGTGTGCGCGTGTATTTGCACTCAATTCTAGAGATTGTTAGCATAAGTCTTTTGGAAGAGCTTTAGAAAAAGCTAAAAGAGCTAGATTAGCTAGAGTTGTCATACGAGGTGTTCTTGAGTGAGAGAACTTAAAACTTTTATCGTTTATATCTTACTATTTGATTTAGTGAATTTTATTAACAGTTTATCCCCTAAGTTTTACTACTACATTCGAGATTTTTTCACATTAAAATCATGTATTTCTATTTTTTTATCCCTCTTTATTATGTGAGTAGTTTGTTGTTAGTTGATTTATCTTAGAGATCTTGTGAGCTTTATTGCTTGGAACCCCAAATCAAAACCTTAGGTATAGAGAGTGGCAATAACTCTATGAATTTTACCTACTACTCGATATGGAGAATAACTCTATGAATTTTACCTACTACTCGATATGCAAAACTTTTAAGCATGTGCCAAAGGAGCAGAGATCAAAATTGGATTCAAAGACTACTCTTTATGTGTTTGTTGGATATGATGATGACCCAAAAAAGTGAAAGCTAGTTATGAATGGGGACATAGTCTTCTATGAGTATAAGAAGGCTACAAATCTCATTAAAAGAAGATAACACTACTTGTAGTTATGTATCTTTTGGTAATATGGATAATTCCCCTGTGTTTACTTCCATTGATCAGCCTACAAGTGAAGAAGGTGAGGGACATGAGCTAGAATAGGATAATAATCAAATGAAACATGACGGAGAGGATGCACATAAGTCACATCCTGTGGATAATGTAGAAGGTGTATATGTGTCATGAGTAGGGGGAGTAACTTGTTTAAGTGTTAGAAATGTTCAACTTCGAAGGTCAATTAGTAAGGAGAAGCCTTCGACAAGATATCCTAGTTTGTAATATCTTTTAGTCATTATTGAGGAAGAGCCAGAGAATCTTCATATGCTTAATGTTTAACTTGATTTCACTTTTATACTCTTAAATTCATCTTTTTGAATTCTCATCTAGAAACTTAAGACAAAAATAATGACCATATGATCACTCTAAACTAGTTTCCTTTTCACTTATTATCTATGTCGGCATTCAATGTTTAAGTTTCTTGCTCTTGCTCTCCATTTTCATCTTAATAATAAACTTAAAAACATGTGTCATCTCCATTTATCATAAATACTATAGGCGATTACTTGTGTGAAAGGGACAATATTTTATCTATCTAATATACTCTTTAATTCATACATAACATATGTCATATAAAGCAAATATATTTTAGAATTAAATACTATGTTATGCTTATTACTTAATAAACGATATCAACTCCTATTTATATTTAAACATGACAATACATTGAATGAACACAGATAGAGAAATGTTAATCATTTACATTTCAATATCTACATAAATGATTTCAGATGCCTAATGTATATATCTCAGGAAAATAATTTTGTCTTGGGTGTACCACCATATCTAGTGTAGATATATATTTTATGCTCACTTCTTGTTGTACAACAATATCTTTCACATAGTTGTACTTGCATCTAAATGTTTGGTTTTATAATAAAATTTAGGATCTTAATTGTAAGTGATTACCATTTGACTATCATAGTTAATTATTATTGGATCACTCTCGCTTGTAGTGGCTCCCAAATTAACAAATAATCGTCTAAGCCATACAGCTATTTTTACTAAGTTGAAAATGCTTTTGGCTTCCCTTATTGATAAAACTATCATGATTATTACTTTCTTTTCATGATATATCACAATTATTGAGTAATAAAACAAAATTGGAGGTTGATTTTCTCTCATCTAGATCCTCTCCCTAATCTGCATCTGTATACCCTTGTATATGTAGGTCGTTACCTTGATAACACAATGTATAATCAATAATACCTTTATATATCTTAATATTCTCTTTACTACTTTCTAATATGCTTGTCTTGGGTTGATTGATATCTGCTCACTATTCCAACAACATAAAAAATATATAGCCTTGTATACACAAAGATATACATGAGACTTCCAAATACATTGGAATAGGGAACTTTCTTTATTTATTTCCTTTTCTGAGGTGTAGACGGGCAAAATGTCTTGTTGAGACCTTCACCTTTAGTAATAGGATTATCAATTGTCTATGAAATTGTTCTAAAATTTTTTAAATATGTGTCTCTTGAGAAAGTAAAAATAATCTCTTTGAACAATCTCTTAAAATCTTAGCTCCAAGAATATATGCAACTTCACCTATGTCTTTCATCTAAAATTTTGATGACAACTAGTCTTTGATTTGCTTGATAAACTCACAATCATTACAAGCAATCAAAATCTCATTTACATATAAAAATAAAATATCAAATTTATCTTTGTATCTTTTAATATATACACATTGGTCTTAATCAAGCATATGATGATCATATGAAATGATTACGTATGAAAACAAATGTACCACTGCCTTAAGAATTGTTTTGGACCATAGATTGATTTTAAGAATTGACATAGTTTATGTTCTTTGTTTGTCTCAATAAAACCTACATGTTATTCTATATAGATTTCTTATTCTAATTCTATATTTAAAAAATTAGTCTTTGCATCCATTTGATGTAATTTAATATCAAACTGGCTACTGTAGCCAAGACTAAACGAACTGAAGCAAACCTTATAATAAGTGAAAATGTCTCGTTATAATCTATTCCCTCCTATTGTGTATATCTTTTTTCCACAAGGTATGCCTTGTATCCTTCAATACTACTATTAATATTTCATTTTATTTTGAGAATAAATTTTTTTCCAATGTTTTTTTGCCTATTATGGAGATCAACCAAGTCCTATACTTAATTTAAACTTAAAGAAGTCTTTTTGTCATTACTTTCATCCATTCTTCTTTAGCAGGACTAGTAAGAAACCTATGTACATTCCTCGACTTATCATCTTCTTATCGGTTAATTTTGTGAATTTCTCTTTCTATTTCAAATGACTTCAAGGAATCATGTCATAATTACTTTGGTGTAAATATGGTTTATAAGAAATAAATTAATAAAGGTCTTGATTATTTCCACATAGATAAGATACAACAGGTAAACTTTCAGTGAATTACAACCTTAATTGACCTTAAGATAATTCTTTAAGTTCTAGACTACTCCTATTTAGATACAAACCCTCTTTATGATTCTTTGTAATAGAATCATTTTTAAAAAAGTGACGTGTTTTGATTCAAATTTAATTAAACCTTTATTATCTTGTTTGCCTATAAACAGAGTATCTAATAATGATACTTTTCTTTCCTTTTAGACCTAGTTTCCAATATTTGTATGAATATAGGTAGCACACCCTAGTAGGTGATTGGTAAATTTAATTATACCATCATATACCTAATATTTTGTAGTTGCATTTTATTATATCTTTTGGCAACACCATTTTGTTATGGGGTTTGAGAAATAGTTGAATGTCTTTGTATTCCTTTTTCATCACATAACATCTTAAACTTATCACATAAGTATTCTTATCCTTGATTAGTTTTTTACACTTTCATTTTCTTGTCTAATTGATTCTATACCAAATTTATATACTTTATAAGATAATTTAACGCTTCCAATTTGTGAGAAATCAAATAGATGTGACCATAATGAGTATAGTCATCTATAAATGTGATGAAGTATATAGCCCCATGTATTTCCCTTACATTGCTTAGACTATAGATGTCATAATGAATCAATTACAATGGATAAGAAGCTCTTGTTCCCTTTTTAAATGATTTTGTTTCCATTTTACCAACTATAAAATTTACATAAAAGCCAAGACTAATTAATACCAACATAAAAATAAGATTCCATCGAATCTTAGGAGAAAATATTAAGGATAAACCACCATGCATGTCTAATTTATAGGTTCCAATCCCTTATACAACAACCTTTGAAATAAATCCTGCACAAATATATGGTGTTCCATATAGGATTTTTTTGAAATTTGATGAAGGCATCCTTATCCTTCACTTCGTGATTGGTTACTTATAAGTCTATAATCCAAAATGTATATAATCTAGTTAGAAAAATACAGTAAGAGACATTATAGAATATATTTCTATACAATAAGATTCTACCTTTTTGGGCTTGCTATAATCATGAGCAAAGTGACCATTATTGTCATAAGTAAGGCACTTGACTCTTTTCATGTTTTGCTTTCTATAATGACATTTTTCTTTTTCATGATGGTTCCATTTTGCCTTCTTTATGTTCTGAATATAGTAGGTATTTCTTCTACCCTTTTCCCACTTGGGCTTACCATGATGCTTACACTTTTAGTTCATAGTTCCATATAAGATATAACCAAACTACATATAACTTAGAAGATATTTTAAAGACTTAAGGATGTTCTTCTTCTTATATAAGATGCCCTATAACATTTTCTAACTTTTTTATTCTCTCATTTTGAGTTAGATTCTTCTTCATATGCTCCTAACTCTAAGACAAGAAATGAATCACAACTTGCTCTTACTGCTCATATGATAATTCATAATCAATGTCATGTAATTCACTTATCATGTTTAATATATGCTTTAAATGCTTTTACATTCTATAATCCCATTTGTTTCTTGTATTTTCAAACTTAATACTAAGTGACTATACTTTGGTCATTGAGGCGTGTCTAAAATGTACAACTAAGTAGACCACATGTCCTTAGCAGTTTTATATTTGCAAAACTCACATATTATATTGTTATTTATACTATTCAGCAACATAATGCGAGCTATTTAGTTCCTTTTCCTCCATATTTCATAAGCATTATGATCCTTTTTGTTTTAGGTCATATTCCTTTGCTCAGGAGTATCTATGGTTATATTTAATAGCGCAGGAGCCTATTACTCCTCTAGTATATATTGAATTTTCATGTTCTAGATTTTATAATTATCACCATTGAATTTCTCACCCTTGTTAAGTTAGTAACAATATTCTTTATTGCAGTAGCAATAATTGAAGCAAAATGTTTCAACAGAAAGAAAAAATATATACATGCACATTAATGTGTGTGTGTGTGTGTGTGTATAATGAACAATCAGATTTTAGTTATTTATGAATTCAAAAGAGCATGTATGTTATCGATCATCATTTGTGTGACACTTAAATATTGATTATCATACAAAAGTGGAATTTTCCAAGTAAAAAATCATATAATGTATGCTTTGATAATTTGAATAATATTAAGTTTAACATATATAAATAAACATAATTCATATAGTTTAATATAATTTGGTTCAATATATAATGACCATATAACATGAACATTCCCCAAATATAATGAACCATATGCAGAATATAGTTAACCAATTCATATAATAAAACCTTTAAAGCTAGATGTGAAAATTTTCTAATTATTTCGGTCAAAAGACCAATCCGATAAAAAATCATAACCAATTCTTTTTTTAGAACTTTGCTCTTAAACATTATCACCAACCATTTATATGTCTATGGATTGGGCCAATCTAAGCTCTAAAAAGCATGCTTAATAGTTCAATTTTTGGTTCTAGCAATATTGAAAGTCACGTACTTCACTTTAGCCTCTACGAAAGCCATACATCCTCTGAAATACAACTCTTGCATTAAGTTACTAACAATAATAACATAGAATGTTAGATCTTTAGGCATGTATTACATTTGGAGTAGCTGCACTAATATGATAATGACTCGTCTAAACTGTGCCGAAATTTGTAGAAACTTTAGTTAACCTTACTATAATCAATATTTTCTTCAAAAAATTAAATTATTTGACCACACAATAAAGAACTTATGCTCATAATGATATTATATTTATTGTAACTTACTTAAATCATACTTTCAATTATTATTAAACTAATCATATTAAAATCCAATCGTTTTATTTTAGTTGTAAACCCACTTCTAATTTATTGCTAAATTCATGAACTTAATAATTTAAATTCAACTAGAAACTTATTTCAATTATAATTTAACTAATCAATCTTAATTACTATACATTTTTTTATATGTTTAAAAACTTATATTTAAGTATTATCAAATTCATGCAAATTCATAATGTATATAACTAATCAAATTATCACACACACACACACACACACACACATATAGCAATGGGTCTATTTAAGTTCAAACTTATAGCTAAAAAAAAGAAAAATCAGTGGCCCATATTCTATTATATTCTATTATATTTTTAAGTGTGAAAAACCTTAAAAATTTTATTTTTCAACCATTGTCTCCTACGCTACTTGCAACTAATGGAAGCAACAATAACAAAGGTGAAGTTGCCACAATGCCACTTTCCATTACTTGTCGATGTTTTGCCATTTTGTCTAAAAATGGGACAAAGTTATAGATGTAGTCAAATTATCATTAATGATAAGATAATCATACCTTCTTTTTTATTGTCCACTAGTCATTATCACTATCTAAAGATGATTAGTTATAATCCAAACAAGTAATAGAAGATGATCAATCTAACAAAAGATACAATTTCAATTTATCAAGATAAAGATTATGAATAAGATGTATATTAAAATTGCTTTGAAAATAATGTTTGAAATTCATGTCTAGATAAACATGATCTTTTCATTATTATTTTTAAGTCAGAATAATATATAAAAATATAAAAGCTATGTACAATGTTAGTGTCTACTCCAGTAGTGTCTCTGAAGACACTAACCGGTAGCTCTGTAGTTATCTGATTCACTAGCCCTAGCAAAAGACACTATTGAACAAGAGCTTTGGCATCATAAGGGGACCACCGAAAGGCTTTTTAGGATACCTCACAGCTCACCCTCTTATCCATAACATATCAGCTCTCCCATTTCTAATCTAATCTGCACAGAGTAACCACAAATGACCAGACAAATTTGTAACCCCATACAAATAAACCATTAAGCCCAGCAATGCAACACAATCATAATAACTAAGTTCAATAACTAGACTTCAACTTCCTTTGCCAAGGTTATATTGCCACCTGTCCATCAGCTGATCTTGAGGAACAAGAAGCAATGGTTGCTGATGTCGCTTGTGGAGCCTGTAATCCATCCGAAGGTAATGGTTTGCTACTGTGGAAGGTGGTATATTTTCCTGGCATTCATCTTTGCTGTGCCGATAAGCCAAGGCCTTCCAATTCCATATTGCTAATTATAACCAAGATGTTTCTAAACCTGTCCTCTTTGTTGCTATGAAGATAGAAGGAAAGTTGGATCTCCAACTACCCCATCCCTGATCTTCATACGGAGGTAGACAATCTGATGAACCAAAGGATATTCCTGAGCTATCAAACCTGTAGAAAAAAAGGTTAGTGAAATTATCATTTATTGAATTACCTCCTCTCGGTGTTTGAGCTTAGAAGTTCCCTAACTTGGGAGATTACTCTGAGGTACACAATCCCATCATCCTTGGCTTTATCTTTGAAGGTTCTTGCATTCCTTTCTGCCCAAATGTGGTAAGCAGTTGTAGATAGAAGGACTGGGAAATTGTTGATGTCTGAATTACTAGTTTTGGAAGTGGTATTAAACCAAGTGAGGATATCATAAAGTTTTGGCTAATGAGGATGGTGTAAATGAAATTGAAAGTGTAAGAGGCATCGGTCCCAAATGGATTTAGAGAATGAACACTCAGAAAACAGGTGGTCAATGGTTTCATTAGTCGACACACACAAGGAGCAGTGGCTGGGGGTTTGAAGGTAGGAAAGTTTGTCCTGAGTTTGTAACTTTTAAAGGAAAGCAAGCCACAGGATAAAGGAGCACCTAGGTCTATTGTTTGTATATCATACTAGCTTACACCAAAGAACTTCCTGTAAGGGGGGTCGCAAGAAGTGATAGGCTGAATCATTTGTATACTGTCTGCAGGGGCTAGCAAGCCATTCTAAACAATCAGGTTGGGAACTATTTGGGTGATACCAAGGTACTTCAAGGTTCTTGATGAATTTGATGGAAACCTTATACTATCTCCATTCATCATAATTGATAACTATAAAAACTCTCGCTATCATTGGAAGCTCCGAGCCATTAATTTCTCTCAGTTAAGAAAAGTTCCTCAGGATTCCTCTCGGGTGCTAGGGATCCTGCTAAAAAAGAGTAGATATACCATTGCCAATCATACATATGAATTGGTTCCACATTTTGTCTCTCACTAATAGAATTTTTCTCCAACTCCAAGAACTATTCTGGGTAGGTTGGGCACTCCAGAAGTTTTTCTGTCTCAGAATGATGGTATGAACCCACTGAACCCATAGGACCTCCCTATTTGCAAACAGATTCTAGATCCGTTTCCCTAATAGGACATGATTCCAAGTAGTCAAATGTTTTACTCCTAACCTCCCTCCTTTTTCCATCTACTAATATTACTCCACTTAACCTTAACATGAGAATTCGAATTTACCTTTCTAGCCCACAAAAAATTCCTAAGCTTGGTCTCTATATCCTTAAGGATGGAAGAAGGAAGTATGAAATGGGAAGACCAATATACTTGGAAAAAAGAAAGGACTGAGATTACCAATTGGGTTTGACCAGCATAAGAAAGATTCTTATGAGTCCATCTGTTAATCCTATTGTCTATTTTTTCTAAAAGGGGAAGACAATCCCTCCGAGATAACTGACCTGTTATGAGAGGAACCCCTAAATACCATATGGGAAGAGTACCTTGATGGAGTCTTGATACAAGTTTCATTTGATGATTCAGATAGTTTACATCCGGTGAAAAAAAAACTGACTATTGGAAGTGTTCATATCCATGCTAGAATACATAGAGAAGGTACACAAATAGTCAAGCAATGTTTGTGCAGATAACAAATCCGCATGACAAAACATTAAGAGATCATCAACAAACAGGAGATGGTTAAGCTTAAGGCCTTAGCATCTCCAACGATATTTGAAAGAACGGTTGTTCTCTATACTAGCTTTCAAATGTCTAGAGAAAACTTCCATACAAATTATAAAGAGAAAAGGTGATAAGGGATCACCCTATCTTAAACCTAACTTACCTTTAAAAAATCTAGTGAGAGAACCATTGATCAAGATGGAATAAGATGGAGAGGTTATGCATTCTTTGACTTAATCAAGGAACTTCAAAGGAAGGCGTACAACTTCTAAAGCATGGAGAAGAAAATCCCATTGGATTGAGTCATAGGCTTTTCGGAGATTCACCTTAAAAGCACACCTTTTTTTTATTAGAAATGTGATAGTTCTTGAAAATCTCTTGTGCCAACAGGATATTATCCCTAATTCTTCGGTTCTTAATAAAAGCACTTTGATTGGGGCTTACTATGAGAGGAAGGATTTCTCTGAGCCTATTTGCTAAGATTTTTGCAATCATGTTATAGAGCATGTTGCAACAAGAGATAGGTCTATAGTCTAGTACTGTTGAAGGGAAGTTGTTTTGGGAATAAGAGAGACGAATGTGAAATTGAGTTCCTTGAGGAGTTTTTCGTGATGTAAATTTTTTTGAATAGCTCCAGCAACTTCCTCCCTGAGAATAGGCCAGGTTTGATTGAAGAAGTACCTATTAAAGCCGTCTGGGCCTAGAGCCTTGTTGGGATTTATAGAGCGGAAAGCTTCTCTTATCTCTTGAGCTGAAACTTCAGCAATAAGAGGAGTGGACAACGGGTTAGGAAAAAGAGTTTCCATAAACTCTTTGGAAGAGTGAAGAGCTTTTTGAGCCCCTATAGTACCTTGAAAGTATTCGAGGAACTGATCTTGAATTTTTGTAAGCCCTACTATCCTATTCCCAGTGCCCACTTCTAAGGAGTGTATAGAATTTCGGTTTCTGTTGGCAAAGAGTGAATTATGGAAGAATTTAGTATTTCGATCCCCTTCTCTTAGCCATTTGATCCTAGAAGACCGTTTATAGAAAGATTCCTGGTCCTCTAAAGCTCTAAATAACACACTAATAGCCTTTGATTCTTGAGCCATCAGAACTGAGGAGCTAGGAGAAAGTCTCATTTGATCCTGGATGTGATTAAGATGGGCTTAGCATGTCTCAACTCTTACATTTAAATCCCCTATCTGACTAGAATTCATGGACTTGAGAGCTTGTTTGACTATGTTAAGTTTTAACACTACACAATACATCATAGTTTTATAAACTTGAGAGGACCATGCATCCTTGACAGTCTGCAAGAAATTAGGCTGAGAAGTTAGAAGGTTTGAGAATTTGAAAGGGGAATTTCTCTTCTTCTAATTAACAACAGACCTAACCACTAAAGGAGAATGATCTGACATGTGAGGGTTATGGATAACACAATGAGAATTAGGAGACCTAAGACTCCAAGCCGAGTTGATGAGAGTTCTATCTAACTTCCTAGCAATGAAGGAGTCCACACTTTGTTTATTATTCCAAGTGAAAGTTGGACTGCTTGTGTTTAAATCAAAAACCCTATTATCCCCTACAAATTGTCTAAAATCATTAAGCCCACTCATGACAGAGGAACTAGGGGGATTAGCCTCATGAGGAAATAATATAGCATTAAAATCTCCTACAATAAGCTAAGGGGATTGACCAACCAAAGGGTTAAAGTTGGATAGACCAGACCAAAGAAGCTTCCTATGGTTAGGATTATTAGCCCCATAGACACAAGAAACTAGGAAGGAATCAG
>JANKOD010000002.1:20557502-20568970 GCA_026284645.1 Erythroxylum acuminatum
CTATATTCTAACAACTTTTAAAAATTTTGGCCCAATCTGGAAATGGACTTCTGCAATGTTAGTGTTCCAAGAAAGAAATTTTTTTACCGGATTGTGAATGAATGAGTGCCTTAGCATGCCACCTTCGTGGGCACAGACTCAGATATCTCCACGATGTCGGGTTCGGGTCTTACGGGAGTGGGGTGCTACATGGATAGTAAGTTAAGGCATTGTCTTCGAAGGATGCCTCGATACCTTCTGAGATAACAACCTTCCAGGACCTAAAGGACACAGTTTATGGGGGTGCTAGGGGTTGAGAAGAGAGTCCGGGGACTTTACTCTGAAGGGTATTGTCAGATGGAATGGGAGTAGGGATAAGGGAAAGGTTCGATTTCTGGGAATGGGTAGGTGTCGGGTGAGGTATGATGGTGTTTGGATCGGTATTTTAGGTTTGAATTTGGTCGCGAGTAGGGGTTTGGGTTCCCGATGTCGGGGGTGTAGAATGAGCTAGAATTAGGGTTGGTAAGGGGAAAAGAGGGATGCCAGTGTGGATAGGAGAGGAAGAAGAAGACGAAGACATTGATGAGGGTGGTTCTCGTCAGAATCTCAGAATTTAGGGATCGAAGCTTGCCTAAAATCTCTCGTCTCTCTCGCCTCCCTTTTGAAACATGTGAATTTGATATTTTCCAAATTTCTTTTCATTATTATATGTAGCAATAATTAAATTACTTATTTAGATATGATTGATTGCCACCAGTTGAAGAACACTTGTAAGAACCTCTTTTCTTGCAGAAATCCTTTTATTTGTGTTTAGTTTAGATGATAATTATCAGTTATTTGAATCATAAATTATATTTTATATAAATAATTTTGACAACACGATTAGGCATCAGTAAATGCAACTTTAAACTCATCAGGTGTGTATATACTTGGTTGAACAATTACATATAAGTTTAGGTGGACTCTACTAATAAAATACATGTTTCCTATAACTATTTATGTTTGGGTTCATCGTATACAATATTCTAAAATAAAACATCAAGGAAATTATAAAGTATAAATTATTTTTTATATTTATTAGTATAAATATATATTATTGTGAATGATGATTAAACCAATCAAGTTTCTTGAAACATTACGTTTATGTAGCCTTTATAATTCTTTTATTATTAAGAAAAAGATATGTTAATGATATTTTAGAGGACTATATCATTATTCAAGTGTCTTAAAAGTTCAACATATATATGTCACATGCTTAAAATAGAGAATTATAGATATGCACTTACCTAATAATTGTAAGAGATCACAACATATAAAATCCTGACAATATTAATAATCATAATTTATTCCATGGCTTCATCATATAATAATATGAAAACACATAACATATTATCAAAATAGTAAATAAGTAACCAAAATCATGATATTTTGTTTTTAAGCATGCAAGACAATGAATAATTGACTGAATATATCGACATATAAAAAATGATATATGACAAATGACTTTAGTTATATGTTTTAAATAAATGATAATGATGATTAAAATGTTGATGACTATGTACATAGGTAAACAACGAAAGTGGGTTTAAATCATGTGAATGGAGCTAACAAACTATAAGGTGTGTCCCAGTTAGATTTTAAGAAGTTATGTTATTACAATGAACAACTTGATTCAAAATGAGGTTATATTTGCTAGGCATATATAATTATTAACTTCAAGTAGCCATTTTCCAATAATTTCTATTATTTTCTCAAAATACTAGTAAACCTTGCTATACATATTGTCAGTGTATGACATAACTGCTCTACTTGTTAGTTTTAAATGTAAATAATAAGATATGATTAAAACATACTTATATCATTAATAATGAAAAAAATAACTTATAAATTTTTGTATTCGTATCCATTAATGAAAGGAATTTTTTGCATAATTCTTAAGTTGTCTTTTTTCTCCTCTAATTTTTCGATACTTAATAAGATACTTGATATTATCTTATCATGTTTTTCATGTGTTTCTTTCTTTTTAGTTTCTTATCTTTTATCTTATTACATATTTTAAAACAAAAGGAATAAACCCTTTAATGTTAGAACATAATGGAACTGCTCTAAATGTTTAAACTATTGAAGCAGTTATCAATATTTAATTTTATCATTGGTGTATTTTCCTTTAAGCTCTCACTTATACATAATATTTTTTTTTTAAGAAAGGAAATGAATGAATCAAGAAATGAGAGTTATAAACAATACAAATCTAAGTATAACATACAATAATAAGTAGTATAGCAAAACCAACATATTGCCAAACAATAGTACGACCAATCTAAGATATTAAGGGTAAGAAGAATTAGAAACAACTAATACTTACTCAATAATGTAATCTCAAATTTCTTTCTTTATAATTATGGTAAATGACAGTGTCCAAAGAGGTTCCATATCTAATAGCCTTCTCCTTATATCTCTAATTCAAACTAACACTCTAATTCATAATATCAATCTGATTACGCACCAAACATAATGGTTGTTAATCTTCAGTATACTTCACTAAATTAATTTTGTGAATTCACATTGGAAAAACAAATAGTAAACAGTTTCAAGTTCCTAATGAAGATGAAAACAAATGTAAAAATAGAAGTTGTACTATGACTTCTATCTTTGGTATATGATATGCCAGCAATAGTTAACCTTATAACAAAGAGACTCTTGGAGAGATTTCTTTGCTCCACACAAGTTTATACAATGAAATTTTAGAAGTTCTAGATCTAAAAATATTCGTGCATGATTTATTAGTGAAAGAACTTGATGAATGTCTTAGGCAAACAACAATAGGATAAAAATGATGTGTAAGTTGAAGCAAACAATCAATGATGTAGGAATTAAGATTGTAGGAGTTATTATATAAAACATATTTAACAATAGTAATGTCTAGTATCATGCTCCTCAAATTAAGATATTGAGTAGTATAGACGATAGGACCTAAGAAATTCCAATTATCATATCAAAACCTGGTAGCAACTCCATTTTTTGACCTTATTATAATGTGAACTTTGATCAATTTCTTAAGCTTGAAGATGTTAAGCATAGTCCAGCATGTCTTCCTACTTGTAGAAGCTACTAGATTTTAAAGTAACATAAATACACCCACTTTACATAAAGTGACTCCTTGTATCAGAGCCGGTTCCTGACCCGATGTGCTAGCGTAGGATGCTGGGCCTTAAGGGCTAAGCCCTAAAGAGGGGGTGGATTGTGAGATTTCACATTGGTTGGAGAGGGGAACGAAGTATGACTTATAAGGGTATGGATACCTCTCCACCATAGATGCGTCTTCCCAAGGGTGGGAAGAGCAAAACCATAAGGGGTTTGGCCTGATGGGCAACCCAAAGCGAACAATATTTGTGAGCGAGTGGTCTAAGCTGTTACACCTTGTCTTCTTAGATCCTCTATAACCTTATAGCCATATAGATTGTTTTCTTAATTTGATTGAGGCTATCCTAAGACCCCCTTCATCTTTAGGCAAACATATAACCTCCCTCCTTAGCTTTGTAATTTCCAATTGCTTAATAAGCACATAAAAAGTTCCTAAAAAACTTTTGAATGGCCTTTATAAACTCTTAGGGAACATAATATATGAACACCAATAAAAGTGTAATGAATTCGACACAAAATTAATTAGTTGAACTCTACCATCATAGGTAAGGCTCTTATTGCACCAACTACTTCTCTTCTTTTGAATTTTCTTTATAAATGGTAGAAATTACCTGTATGATAGCCTCTTATATGGAATAGGAACTCTAAGATATGTAAATAGAAGCTTCATCTACTTTAATCCTATCAGATATGTAATCTAAAGAGAATAATTTGTAGCAGATAAGGATATAAAGAAGAAACTTTTATCCTTGTTCATTTCTAGTCCAAATAAGTCTTTAACGCATCTCAAGGCATTCATTAAGGCACTAATATAATAAAAGCAATAAGTCATGAATAAAAAAGAGAATATAAATTTTAATTTGTTTGCATTTAAAATGATATTTAAAGCTTCTTTTCCTATTTTATAACATGATTCATAAGCCTTTATAAGACTTACATGCTGAACAACTAGGGAGATAAAAGGTTACCTTAACTAAGCCTTTAGTACCTTGAAGAATCTTGTAGGTTCAACATTAACCAACACACTATAAGACATAGTGGAATTGCATTAGGAGATCCAATGAGCAAACATTGGAGGAAAACTAAAAGAATACATATCATTAATAATGAATAAGTAATCAACAGAGTCAAAAGACTTATTGAACTCCACTTTGATAGCACACCTCATAAAGGGATGCTTCATATTATAACTTTTAAAAAAATCTTTAGCTAATTAATTATTATCACAAATTGATCTTCCTAATATAGAGGAACTTTAAGAAGGGTTGATAAATGGTTAAAACACTCATTTTATCCTAGAAATAAGGATTTTGCAATTATCTTATAAATTGTATTGGTTCAAAATATATGCTTGAGGTCCTTTAAAGTGCTAGGCTTGGGGATCTTTGGCACTAAAGCGATAAAGATTTCTTTTTTATCTCTCTAAGCATGCATCCACTGTAAAAGAACAATAACATAGAACTAATAACCAAATGCTTAAAGCAAATGCCAAGCTTTGTGAAAGAAATGGGCACTAAGACCAAATGGACCTAGTGCCTTATTAGAATGAAGAGAAAAGAGGATTCCTCCATTTTAAAATCAATAATAGTTTAGATAAATAAATTTGCATCAATTGAAGTAATTGTTTCCTGGGATAAAGGATTGTAACAATTGAACTGAGGGGAAGTAGTTGGATGAAAACCCAAGGAATTTGTTGAAATGATCAAAAGTGGCTTTTAAAAGATCAGCCTAGGATAAGGTAATAAGCCCATCATGCCTTATAAAAGAAGTAATCTTTTTATTATTCCTTCTTGAAAGCATATATTTATGAAAAAAGAAGAAGATGTATTCTTGCCTCCATGATTAAGCCACTGAATCTTTAATCTTTACTTGAAAAGGATAAATTAACCTTAACAACTTGCACATAATTAGATACTCCATTTGTATTAAGGCATTAAGAGGATCTTGATAAAGCATTTTTTGCACCTTATCCAACTTATCTTCAGTTGATAGAACAACCATTTGAGTATCACTGTATTTGCTCTTTTTTCAATAATTTGACTTCTTCTTTAATCGTCTATAGCTTCCTCATGCAAATTAAAGACATATTCATCAAAATGGTGAGTCATCTTGTTTAAAATGACACTTTCAAATTCAAAATTATTAGTCAAACAATTATTAATCCTGAAAGGAAAATACCTGTTCTTTTTTAAGTTAAGGCTACTAGTGACTATTAGAGAATGATTAGAAAAGAACAAATTCCTAAATGTAGCAATACTTTCAGGAAAATTGTTTATCCAAGAGCTTCTTTCTTCTAAACTATCTTCCTTGCTAATTATTGCTTTATATATGAAAGTGCCCTTATAATTTCGGATCAATAATGACTAGATTGGATATGTAATTATGCATGTCTTGTTTATTATTCCTTAATGAAAATTTTCCTTCAAATTCCAAAGGATAAAGTGTATTATTAAAGTCAACAAGCACCATCCAAGGACCATTTATGCTAGCAACAACCTCCTTAAGCTTTTCCCATAACAAAGCTCTGTTTAAAATAAAGTTGAAACAATAAACAAAGGATATAAGAATACAATCTCTTTTTTGTATCCATTCCATGCCCAAATGTAAGATTTGATATGAAATTATAGAGTTTTGAATCCTTACTTTATTTGGGTCAAAAGAAATAACAATCCTACCATAATTATTAGCACAATGATTAGTAATAATAGGCCATATATGATGGGAAAAATTAATCTTTCTCATCCTCTCATGTCTCAGTATGGATTCCGAAAGACAATAAATGAAGGGGATTAAATCCTTTAAATAATCATCAAGAAATTGATGCTTATTAGGGTTATTTAAGCCCATAATGTTCCATATAACAAATTCATATCAAGGTTTAGGAGAAGCTAAGGATATCTCTTGGTTCCTCCTTTTAGATTTCCTCCTAATCTTAATCTTAAAGCTATCCAAGGATTCCCAACTGAGTGAAGTAGACGTAACATTAGTTGGAGATTTTAATTCATTTAACAGATTTTCATACTTTAATTTAACTGGAGGAACAATTTTTAAATGAGAGTTAGGTTCAACAGTATCCAGGCGATAGTTTATCTCCATAACCATGTCTCCCAATCCTAAAGTATTAATTTTAATTGATGTTTCCTTAATATTATCACTTAACTCCAAAGCACCAATTGAAATGACCCATCCCAGAGTTCCCCTTCTGAAACCTGAGTGGAGCCCTCCCATTGACCTCGCGGTAGCCCTCTAAGATATCTAACTTAATCGAAGGGTTCCTGTAAAGCCAAGTCGTTCAGCTGTTAAAAAACTTTTATACTCTAAAAGTTAAAAGTATAGAAAAAGGGGAAAAATTTAAAAATCTTTTTATTAAAAATTTTGACGGCATAACGGTTACATTTTGACATTCCCAAAATTTTCAAAAGCCCTGTAAAAATTTAAAACATTTTTATACTCACACCAATTTCTCAACTACAAATTTTGAAATTTAAGTCCACTCATAAGCAACCCCAAACAAATAATTCTCAACAATCACTACAATAAACTTTAAAAAGCTAAAACATTTTCATGCATTTCATTTAAAAGCTTTTATAAACATCCATTCTTTACACAAATGTACATATCAAAATAACATAAGCACAACAGCACCCGATGATACAATTATTTCTGTGGCGAAGTCCCAATTAACTACACAAATATCTGGGGTGGTTTGTTTAAAGACATAAAAATAAGATTGAGCTAAATCGAGCTCAGTGAGTGTTAATCAGTTTACTAAAAATTTAACTTTTCATAACAACATAACTGAAATATTCCCATACAATCATAAAACTCATGGTAAAGCATGTGCATAACAATTTATTTGTGCATCATCAAATTTGGTAATAACATAACATTTCGAAAAAAAACAAATTCAATTTTTGAAATATTATCCAAAATGTTTTTTGACCTTAAACTCAAAATATACAAGTTTTCATTTTCCGTTTACCTTTTTTCCTTAAACAATAAACAGTAATGGTAATAAGTTTTTTAAAAACTTTTAAACTAAAAATAAGCCATCCACTAGAATTGGTACCATACGGTGCCTCTCAAATCACTTTTAACACAAATATTGGCGGCATTATTATTTTCATGACTTTCCTTACTCAATATAGCCCACCACTAGTTTCTTTACCATACGGTACATTAGGCCTAAAGTTACAGAGCTACTTCTACATCACTTACCCGCAACTGGTTAACCACTATTTATGGAGCTAGTTCTGCATCACTTACCCGTAATAGGTTAACTGTTATATACTAGTAGTTACGGAGTTGGTTCTTGTTGCGCCCCCTTACCCTAGGGTACATACCGGAACACCCTTAGGACATTCCAATACATATCCTATGATAATGGTGCGCTACGTTCAATCACTATATTCACTTAACGTGGCATCATATATCTTTATTCTCTTATGAATGTCATTAAAAAAGTCATAATATTTTAAAATCGAAAATTTCCTCATTTCATTTCATAAAAACCGAAGGTCTACAATATGTCTTTCAACATTCCCTACCTGTACATCATCATAGCCTAATACAAAAGTATTACTTGAAAGAGGAAATACACAAAATCTATCTAATCTGTCCAAATCCTAGCTGACCGACCTTTGAGCCATGACTTCTCGTCCCAAATCACAAGTCTACACTGCTTGTAGAGTCTCTCAGTAGCTAGAGTCATCTCTTGTTCTGAAGTAATCAAATGATAATATATCTACGTTAAGTTGTTAGATGTGAGTTTTAAAAAGACAAAGCGTAAAGTAGATTAATAAACCTAGATTAGACATTAAGCATATATAAACTGTCATTTATATGATCTGTTATAACTGACAGAGAAATATTTTAAGAGAAAGGCGTTAATACCATAACATGACTCTTATCATGTATGCAAAATCGATTAAGAAAGGATGAATATAAATTAAAACATTATAACTTAAAATGTATGAGATCCTATAAATTATATGAGCCTCATATTATACCTTGAATACTTTTCGCTAATGCTTGCAAATTATATTTAACTTTTGCTACTTTATAGTGTTACTAAAAGATCATGTGTAATTTGATTCTATAATATTTCTAAGTCTACTTTAACATTAATCAATTTGTTAAAAAGTTATATATTACTAATAGGTTTATAAAAAAAATAGAACTTATGAATCCTTTCTTAATGTTTTAAAAGAAATGTCAATTATTTTTCTTCAAAATTTGAGAGAATCATATAAAATTCATCTAACTATTAAAAATTAGACAAAACTTATCATTGATTAATTTTCGATGGATGAGTAAAGATGCCTTAAAGGAACTAATATCATAATTTATAGTAAATGCAATTTAAGCTAAATTACAAAAGAATATATCTAATTTTTTTTACTTATGTTTATTAAATGAATCCGTGATTAATATATTTTAGACATGCTTTTAGGTTGTATTCTTATATGTTCTACCAAGAAAATAATACTTACGGTAAAAAAATATGGAAAAGAAAATTGATTTTATTAGTTAAAAAGAGCATTGATATGATTATAAAAGTTATGTTGAATTTGCATGAGATATATTTCATCAACAAAGATGTATGATAGCAGATGCTTTTTCATCGAATTGTACTTGCACAAAATAAAGCTAAGTTAACCTTCCAAACAAACTCAACAAAAGGAAATTTTTATAAGATAAATATTTCCATCTGTGTGACTATGACTAACTAATCAAAGGATTTAATTTATGTGCCAATTAGACTAACTACAAGAGATAAAGTTCAAGAAGTTTTGAGGTATACGATTACTAATGACATATGGATCAATCAATCAAATTTCTTTTGTCAAGATTTACTAATTATTTTAGGCTTTGTTTAATTATATTTGGGCTATACTTTTACTTATGTTTGATATTATTTACTGGTTATGAACTAGTTTCTTGGTTTAAGTAAAACTATAAGTTAAAGTTCTAAGTAGTATTAGTATCTTAGAGTTCCAAATGATGTAGTATTAATAGTTATTTTTTCAATTGAAGTATGAATGATATGTAACCCTATGTTAAGGGAGATGAATTTCATCAATATGATACATAAAATTTTGAGATTTCCTTATATTATTCCAAATAGAGAGAGTGTTTTTGTTTTTCATCCTTTATTCTTCACTAAGTTAATTCAAAATATATCAAAGTTTACTTTGGGGCATTCCAACATTCCTTAGATTATTCCAAATCAAACAAGCTCCAAATTGCTCCAAACTTGCCTGTAGCAGCTTAATTACCAAAATAAATAAAAATTCTCAAATAAAAAAATTTGACTAAAATACTACTTACAATATTTTTGGAAACCTCAATTATAGTAGTAAACCTGACAGGATAAGATAAAACTCATTTATTACTTATAGATATTTGCCTAAGCTCTTTCTTCTTTTGAATGAAATGGTAAAATGATAAGAAAATCAGTTATAGATCTTATAATAAAATGCACATTATAAGGAGCGTAATAAAAAGAATTATACTTGTTTTCTAAACTTTTACCTAGCTGCTTTATAAACATCATTGTCAGTGATAAACTACATAATATTTTATAGACTAATTTCATTTACATCACAAAAAATTTCTAGTAGAGTATTATCATTTCTTAGAAGACTCAATATACCAATTGACTTCAAAGATATTATCCTCATTATAGAAGAAAAATAAAAATTTATAATGGGCTATATCTCCTAGTTATCTAACCACCAAATAAGCTTGAACATCCATAAGTTATGCAAGTCTTTTTTTTCACTCAACAGGGTTGCTCAAAAGATTACTGCTATAGTCATCAATTGAAAGAATTTTAAATCGTAGACCATTAGAAGCAATAACTTCCATCATATGCTAATAATAGTAAGATTAGACAACATTAAATGACATATATGCACAACCCATTATTCTTCTCTTCCTCCCATTAGTTATGATTGCATCAACCCATTATTCTCGAGTTAGTATACTACCTTTGGTATTGTTAATAGTATCATCATTACTATCAAATGAACTATTACTACCAATTTCGTAGTTAATTACCATTCTTCTTTCTTTTTCATAGTTATATTCTTCAAGTAAATTTTTTATCTTCCATTTGACATTGTGACTTTTTTTTGGTATAGCCTCATATCACTTTTAATCTCAGCTAAATATTTCTTAACCTAGTGATTCGCCAATCTTGCAATTATTTTTCAAGATACCAGCATATAATATGGTTTCTTATATTAGGGACCAAATTTGCATAAACCTAAGTTAAATTATCAAATCTTTATAAAGAGGTTGAAATGTGAGGAGTACTTGAACTTCCTTCAATTTAGTTATAAAAATGAGTGTAGAAATACATAAAAAAGAAAACAATAATGTCATATCAAAATCGTTTGTCTAATTATTCATACATGAGTTTATTATACCTACATCAATGTAAGGTCATCATGGTAATGTAAAATTACCATTATAGGCCAAATGAATTTCAATTCTCTCTATACAAAATTCTTGGTACAAACAAATGCCATTGGAATTAATTCTGTTCCTTTCTTTTCATAAAGAATGTAAGGTACATCAAAATTTAAAAAATCCATTAATTTTGCTTAAATATGAAGCATTAAGCCATATTTAGAAGATGGGATTTCAATACTTTCTAAATTCTTCTGTTGCATCACTGATAACTTGCTTGATAATTAAATGTTTCATTTTTTGTGAAAAAGATGTAAAAGAAATATATTCCAATGTCTTCCTTTTCTTATTTACAAACCATTTTAAGTTTAAGGTTCTATACTTTGTCACATCACTCCTCCTACCATTTTTTAATGAATACTAAACAAATTTTATAACTTTGACAAAAACTCATTAAAGGTTTATATAATTTTAGGTTTGGTAAAAAGGTCTGAACTTAGATTGATGCAATCCAAAGTCAAGAAACAAAGTCTAATTTGACCGAATTTTAGTTAAATTCAAAATTAATTAAAAAAATTGAGATTTGAGTCAAGGCACTCAAATCAGCTCTAACTTGCGCCCAACCTATTAAAAATCAGCCTGAACTTGAATTATGGTTATGCTTCGAGACATGTTCAAACCTATTAAAATTTATAAGCTTCGGGTCGGATCTAATCTGTTATCAAGCTTATACATCACTCATTTAGCCACTCGCTGATTGAATTCCAATTAATTTGGTAAATTAATTGAGAATGTTAATGGGCCGAGTAGGAGCCGACCATGGGCTAGGGTGATCTATGGGCTGGCCCGTGGCCCGATAAGTTGGGATAGGTCAACCCGTGCAGGCCGGGCCAACCCGACCATCTTATATATATTTTTTTTAAATGTAA
>JANKOD010000002.1:20569070-20583191 GCA_026284645.1 Erythroxylum acuminatum
CTCGCTGATTGAATTCCAATTAATTTGGTAAATTAATTGAGAATGTTAACGGGCCGAGTAGGAGCTGACCATGGGCTAGGGTGATCTATGGGCCGGCCCGTGGCCTGATAAGTTGGGATAGGTCAACCCGTGCAGGCCGAGCCAACCCGACCCATCTTATATATTTTTTTTAAATGTAAAAATTGATAACCCGTGCCAGCCAAGCCAACCTGATCTATCTTTTATATATATATATATATATATATATATGTGTGTGTGTGTGTGTGTATATATATATAAAAAACTACATCGTTTTTGAGTAACGGTCGGCCCACAAGCAGAGCCTGATCAGGCCGACCACTTTTGATCTGTGACTTCACGTAGGTCGGGCCGGGCCAAAATTGACATCTTTAAAATTAATCCATACCTTTTTAATAAATGACCATAATGCATAAATTTGAAAAGGAAATAAGAAAAGAGCAGCTTATAAAAGGCAAAAAGGCGAACCAGCCACTTTCGTCGTAATTAAAGGCCTGTAAGGACACCCGACTCCTAATTCTTGGTCAATAGCCGAACTGTATAACTTGCTAGAACTCGAAAACCTTTCTAGGGTTCAGACTCACTGGGCGCTATTAAATTATCTGAATTTTGAACTGAAACCCTAATTCAATACAATTAAAGCTTAAACTTCGTTACCAATTTCAAATTATTAGCATCTGAAAAAAAAATTCCAGCGTGAAGCCGAACCCTAGGATTTCATAGTTGAATTTGAGTTCATTTCAATGGAGGACGATCAGGAGTATGATCAGAATATGAACGATGAGGAGGAAGACGGTGAGGAGGATATTACACAGGAGGATGCTTGGGCTGTCATCTCTGCCTACTTCGAAGAGAAGGGTTTGGTGCGACAACAGCTTGATTCCTTCGACGAGTTCATCCAAAACACAATGCAGGAAATCGTTGACGAGTCGGCTGACATCGAGATTCGACCCGAGAGTCAACACAATCCGGGTCACCAGTCTGATGTTGCCGAGGTACTATACAGTTTCCTTTTACGGATAAATTTTTTTCGTTTTCTAGACACTGAGATTTGGAGATTCTTCAGTGTTGCCTGTGAAAATGGAATTTGGAGTTTGTGCGAACTGGAATACCATGGATTTTAGGAAAGAAGCCCTAGTTGATTCGTAACGTTCTAATTAATTTTGCTCCTGGTAGTTTCCAATATGGTCTAAGTACTTCTCTAGAAGTAGGCTTTTGACGTTCAAGCTCATTTGAGGCCGGAGAACTGGAATCCAATGATAGAATTTTGCTTTGATTAATGACTAGATAGGTGGATTTAATTGTACTTTTTGTGGTTAGCTTCTAATAGTGGACGCAATTGTCTTCACTTGCAGACTGTCTACAAGATCACCTTTGGTCAGATTTACTTGAGTAAACCAATGATGACGGAGTCTGATGGAGAAAATGCTACTTTGTTCCCTAAAGCTTCAAGGTTGAGGAACCTAACATACTCAGCTCCTTTATATGTTGATGTTACCAAGAGGGTTATAAGGAAAGGTCATGATGGTGAAGAAATCACTGAAACCCAGGATTTCACCAAAGTTTTTATAGGGAAGGTGTGATATGAATCTTTCACTGGAAACTTATGATTGTACTGCTTTCTGGCATCTTTTGAAATTGTTATCTTGCATTTACAGGTCCCGATAATGCTTCGATCAAGTTATTGCACACTATTCCAGAATTCCGAGAAAGATTTGACAGAACTTGGGGAGTGTCCCTATGATCAGGGTGGGTATTTTATCATAAATGGAAGTGAAAAGGTTTTAATTGCTCAAGAGAAGATGAGTACCAATCATGTCTATGTTTTCAAGAAGAGGCAGCCAAACAAATATGCCTTTGTGGGAGAAGTTCGTTCCATGGCAGAATCTCAGAACCGGCCACCCAGTACCATGTTTGTCCGGATGCTTTCTCGAACCAGTGCCAAAGGGGTAATAGGAGCAACTGTTTCATAAGGGCTTCCTGTTTAGTTCTCCTTATCTTCTAATGGAAGAAATGAATACTATTCCGTATATGTATCTCATTCTGCATGTACATGATTTATGTTACTGCAGGGCTCTTCAGGACAGTATATTCGTGCTACTCTACCATATATTCGAACTGAGATTCCAATTATTATTGTGTTTCGGGCTTTGGGATTTGTTGCTGATAAGGACATATTAGAGCACATATGCTATGACTTTTCTGATACCCAAATGATGGAGTTGCTCCGGCCCTCTCTTGAAGAGGCATTTGTTATTCAAAATCAACAGGTGCCGCTTGTGTTTCTGTGGTAGATTATGATTGGAGTTACTTTCATATTTGTTTTATTGGTGATGAACATTATGGTAGGATGAGAATACTCTATCATTAAATTGGCACTTATATTTGCTCAACCTTTTGCATACTTTCAATGCACATTGCAGCTTCTCTATTCTTACCTTCTTGTCATTCGTATTAACTGAGGATAGACTTCTAGCGACTAGTTCAACTTCTGTGTTATGCAATGGCTTCCTTCAATTTAGGTCAGGGCTTCAGTAAGCATGTTGGACTACGTAAATGGAACTTATCCCAATTTTTCCCAGAATGATTTTCATGTCTTGTTCTCTAATATGTAGTGTTCTTTCTTTCTACCTTAGTAATTGATCCTTACCGACGAACTTATAATTTACTGCAGGTTGCACTAGATTACATTGGCAAGCGTGGAGCAACTGTTGGTGTAACTAGAGAGAAGAGGATTAAGTATGTGCTTTCTGGCAAAATGTTCTGAATCTGCAAGATTTTTTAAGTTTTTATTTACCAGGGTCTCATCATGGATTTTCTTGGCACAATATCTTAGGTATGCCAAAGAGATTCTTCAAAAGGAAATGCTTCCCCATGTTGGTGTTGGAGAATATTGCGAGACCAAAAAAGCTTACTATTTTGGGTATGTATAGATTCTATTAGATGTTGAAACAATACTTCTTCCACTAATATATTCTTTTCTCATCAGGTATATTATTCACCGACTTCTTCTTTGTGCACTTGGCCGTCGAGCTGAAGATGATAGGGATCATTATGGCAATAAGAGGCTTGACCTTGCTGGCCCTCTACTTGGAGGCCTGTTCAGAATGGTTTGTACTATATTGGACAATACTTGATATTGCTACACCAACTATATGACTAACTTTTTTGTTATGGTGGTTACAGTTGTTCAGAAAGTTGACTAGGGATGTCAGGTCTTATGTGCAGAAGGTATTTGCCCCAAAAAGCCTTCTTTTTTTTTTTTTTTTTACAATAGCATGAGTTAGTTCTTCCATTGTTTTGTTTATCGACATTTTCCATGGATGGCAGTGTGTTGACAATGGGAAGGATGTTAACCTGCAATTTGCCATTAAAGCAAAAACCATTACCAGTGGCCTTAAATACTCACTTGCGACTGGGAATTGGGGCCAAGCAAATGCAGCTGGGACTAGAGCTGGAGTGTCACAGGTTTAAATCATCATCATCATTATTATTATTATAGTACCGTGGTATTAACCCTCATCTCTATTAAAATGTTTCCCTCTGTATTAAATTTCCTGTTGCAGGTCTTAAATCGTTTAACATATGCCTCTACCTTGTCACACTTGCGAAGATTAAATTCTCCAATTGGCCGTGAAGGTATGTTTAAGCATGATACCGTCATAACTTTTTTCTTTCATTGTGTTGTCTCTTAAATAGTTGTCCAATTCGTAATCAGGGAAGTTGGCTAAACCAAGGCAATTGCACAATTCACAATGGGGAATGATGTGTCCAGCCGAAACACCTGAAGGACAAGTAGATATTCTGTCTTGTTTGTTGTCTAACATCTTTAAGTATGATGACAGTATTCTTTGATCTAATGGAATCATTTTGGTCTAACATTAGGCATGTGGACTGGTGAAAAATCTTGCATTAATGGTCTATATAACTGTTGGCTCAGCAGCATATCCCATTTTGGAGTTCTTGGAAGAATGGGGTACTGAGAATTTTGAGGTGCATATCTTGGAACTTTCAGCAAACTGATGATGATATTTGTTTTCTCACATGGTTTGATATTTCCCTTTACTTGCAGGAAATATCACCAGCAGTTATTCCCCAAGCTACAAAGATATTTGTGAATGGTTGCTGGGTGGGTATTCATCGGAATCCTGATATGTTGGTGAAGACTTTGAGAAAGCTGAGGAGACGTGTGAGTATCCAATTTTATGACGTTTTTCAGATTTTGGCAAGTATATAGAAAGTTCATTTAATGAGACTCACACGTGTGCATTTTTTGCAAGCATTTGCTTTCTGTTATGTTGCAAAGTGGACTTTAGATCTAAGCTGTTTGTTGTCCATCTTTTTTTGTATGTCAAACAAACCATTAAACAGAGACAAATTAAATAAGTATGCCAGTGGTTTGTGACTAGAAAGACTTTTGCTCTTTGCTAATGATCTATAAACATCCTTATGTGAATTATGTTACCTTTAATTTGTAAATATAACAAGATCAATCAGGAAGACACCAATAAATTTTTATAATTCTGGATTTTGTTGCACCTGAACCAATTACAAATTGGTGGTTATTCAATTTCTCAAAGAAGTATCAGGCACAGGTCTAAGAGCTAAATGCTTTTGAGACCTAATAGTGACAAAGACTTTCAGTTATTTACTTAGTAAGTACTGAATTCAAGTGGGTTATTCTAGTTTTCATTTGACCGTTATATATTGAGATCTTACTAGTTGAGTATGTTACAACATTTTGGCCCTGCTGTACTGTAAAACATATGGTTAAGTCTGATGTTATTGATCTTCACCTGCACAGGTTGATGTCAATACTGAAGTTGGGGTTGTTAGAGATATCCGATTAAAGGAGCTGCGAATCTACACTGACTATGGCCGTTGCAGTCGGCCTTTATTTATTGTGGAGAATCAAAGACTTCTTATTAAGAAGAAGGACATTTTTGCTCTGCAACAGAGGGTGAGCCAATAGATTTTTATGTTTTTAACAACCTTTTGTTTCCAATGGGAGATCATTACCATTCTTTTCTCCTAGGAATCACCGGAAGATGGTGGCTGGCATGATCTTGTGGCCAAGGGATTCATCGAGTATATTGATACAGAAGAAGAAGAGACTACCATGATATCCATGACTATTCATGTAAGAAATAGTATTTAATCCAACCTTTATACCTTTATTGGTGGGCTGTGATAAATGGCACTATGATGGTTGCTAAATTTGTTCCAGGATTTGGTACAAGCAAGGGTCAATCCTAAGGAAGCTTATTCTGATACTTATACACACTGTGAGATTCACCCATCATTGATTTTAGGTGTTTGTGCTTCAATTATTCCGTTTCCCGATCACAATCAGGTATATTTGTTATTTTCAGGAGTTTTGCTTCTTGTTTTATTTACTTTCATTGAATTCAACTTCTTTGTCATTGGTTTATGTAGTCCCCTCGTAACACATATCAATCAGCTATGGGAAAGCAAGCCATGGGAATATACGTTACCAACTACCAATTCCGAATGGTCTGTTTGTGACGCTTAGCTCTATTGTGCTCTGATCTTCATTTTGTGCAACTTCTTACTTCAATTTAATTGTTTTATACAGGATACACTGGCTTATGTTCTTTACTATCCACAAAAACCTCTTGTTACCACAAGAGCCATGGAGCACCTTCACTTTAGGCAGCTTCCTGCTGGCATTGTAACTACTTCATCTTCAATATCTTTTTTGGTTTTACTTTTAAAATAACATTTGTAATTTCTCTGTTGCTCTTCATTTTTGCCTCAGAATGCTATTGTTGCTATTGCATGCTATTCTGGGTACAACCAAGAAGATTCTGTCATTATGAACCAATCATCCATTGATAGAGGGTTCTTTAGGTCTCTTTTCTTTCGTTCATATAGGTGAGCACGATGCTGTTTTCGTCCATGCCACACTCCGTTTGCATCAATATAATAACAATCCTTGCAACTTTTACAGGGATGAGGAGAAAAAGATGGGTACACTTGTCAAGGAGGATTTTGGGCGTCCTGACAGGGCTAACACTATGGTGATAACTTGTATCAATTTGGTTTATGTTTTGTTACCTTAATAAATGTTAAGCATTCAACTGTGAATTTGTTTTACAGGGCATGCGTCATGGCTCTTATGATAAACTGGATGATGATGGTCTTGCACCTCCTGTCAGTATATCCACTTTGTTTTGATCGCCTTCTTTCTTTTTCTTCTATTTTTCTTGGGTCAGCATTATAAATCAACATTGGTGGTATATTCTGAAAATATATTTTATATTGTTAGGGTACAAGAGTATCAGGTGAAGATGTTATCATTGGAAAGACCACTCCTATTGCTCAGGAAGAAGCTCAGGGTCAGGCTGCGCGTTATACAAGGCGTGACCATAGCATAAGCTTACGTCACAGTGAAACAGGGATAGTGGATCAAGTAAGATGGCTTGCATTGAGTTTGCCTTTCTGACAATTATTGACCAGAGCTCATCGGTTGTGATATTCACTAGTGATATTACAACGGTATCAGATAAACTCTGGTCTACTTGTGTGTGAGAGAAAAAAATAAAATCATGACTAACTATTGGAGTTTCTGGGAACCTATCTTCCTTTCCTTACAATTTAGGTCCTTGTAGGTTCTGCTGACAACCAATGCGGATGGGTTAAGGTTTGTGAAAGTCAGAGTAAGATCTGTTCGGATCCCGCAGATTGGAGATAAATTCAGCAGTAGGCATGGTCAAAAGGGAACTGTAGGCATGACTTACACTCAAGAAGACATGCCCTGGACTATGGAAGGCATTACTCCTGATATTATTGTAAATCCGCATGCTATTCCTTCTCGAATGACTATTGGCCAGCTTATTGAATGTATCATGGGGAAGGTTGCTGCCCATATGGGAAAAGAAGGAGATGCAACTCCATTTACTGATGTCACTGTAAGTTGTAAAATGTTTCTGGGTTCTGAAATTTTATCATTCAATCTTCGCTTTTTTGATGTTCTACTAGTTACTAGACTGACTATTTGTTTATGAGATTTTTAGTAGTTGTGGCCCATAGGAATAACATATGTCATATTTTTAACATCAACATCATGGATGTTTCTTTTTGTTTATCTCACGGTAATCTTTAATGATTAAACTGATATTATTACTAAGCACCTTGCTGATAGTTAATATAAAGTACAGAAGTACGCCTTATTATTTTTGGTTTCTAATTGTCTTTCGGTGTTGTTTTAGGTGGATAATATCAGCAAAGCTCTTCACAAATGTGGGTATCAAATGCGAGGGTTTGAGACCATGTATAATGGTCACACAGGCCGACGGCTCACAGCTATGATTTTCCTTGGGCCCACGTACTATCAAAGACTGAAACACATGGTTGATGACAAGATACATTCACGAGGAAGGGGTCCTGTGCAGATCCTCACAAGGCAACCTGCTGAAGGGCGGTCACGCGATGGAGGCCTCCGCTTTGGTGAAATGGAAAGAGATTGCATGATTGCTCACGGTGCTGCACACTTTCTCAAGGAGAGGTTGTTTGACCAAAGTGATGCATATAGGGTTCATGTTTGTGAGCGCTGTGGTTTGATAGCTATTGCAAATCTGAAGAAGAATTCTTTTGAATGTAGAGGTTGCAAGAACAAAACCGACATTGTCCAGGTTAGCATTTGTTTTCTTCATTTATTTTTGGTGTTGCAGTACTTATTGCCTTGGATACAGTTGCAATTGAGGTACATTTTTGCAATTGAGGCCATTCAATGAAAATGCAGGTTCATATTCCTTATGCATGTAAGCTGCTCTTTCAAGAGCTTATGGCCATGGCCATAGCACCGAGAATGCTCACCAAAGACATCAAGTCAGCCAAAGACCAGAAGAGGAAAGGAGCCTAGACAAACCTTCTTATGAGTGCAAATTTCACTTCGCAGTTACCCGTATACTGAAAGGCTTTTATGGTATTTTGGTAACAGTCTCTACACAACAAGCCGAGCACAAAGAACCCAGGCAATTTCTGACACTCAATTTGTAAGTTTAATAGTGTTGATTAGTGTTACTTGTGCGGAAAATCATCAAGATAGGATTCAACGTCCATTTACCGATTGAGATATGAGATATGAGATAAATTGTTGTATCTTTGGTGTCTTAGATGTCTGTATAATGTAACAATATGAGCTTAGAGTTTACTTACTATCTGTAAAAGTAAAAGTCTATGATACCGATTGTGGATCTAATTTTGTTTTCAGTGATGATTTTAAAATCGGATCAGAAACCGGCATGATTTCCTGTTTTGTGTTTATAACCCAAAAAACTGGCGGATTAATCGGTGGCAATAATAGTGATAATCTGTCAAGCATGGGGGAATTAACTTCACTTTTGCACACCAACTCATGTTCCTCCGGCATCTTTTAATCATCATTAATGCAAATGAAGATTGGGACAAAAATTAAGATTTTTAACGGAATTACTTCAAGCATCTTTTAAATTTTCAATTAATTATTTTTTTTCCTATCACACAATTTAACTTATAAATTATATTTTTCAAAATTTATATTACTTATTTATCTCTTTATATTTTGATTAAAAATTTTGTTTTAACTTGTTATTGTTAAAAATAAATTTTTATTTTTATTTTTAAAAATACTAAATTTATTTAATCTCACTAATAAATTGCATTTATCTAAATTCAAGTTCTTTATTTATCTCTTTAATTGAAAATTTTAAATTATTATTGTTGAAAATTAATTATTATTTAAATTGAATTATTAAATAGTATATATAATTAATTTTGCTTAAGATAATTTAAGAATATGTTTAAAATAATATTTAAACTATACAAAAGTATGTTTAAATGACATTAAAAAAAGTTAGAATCATTTCTATTGACCTTTTTTGGACATGCTTTAACTTTTATGAGTCTTTAAATAAATGATAATATGGAAATGCAATTTTTTTAAAAAATTTTATGTTAGATTCAATCTTAATTTAAATTATTAGATTTATTATTAGTTTATTATATATATTAATAGGCATTATTAGTTCATTTTTATTTTAATAAAGTATTTTATTATATACTATATTTTTACTTATTCTTATAATTTTAACTTCTTATTTATATACCGGTTTTATAGAGATTTAATACCGGCTGAAACTTTAAATATAAAATCTTTTCTTTGACCAGTTTGATGTTCGGTTTGACTTTTAAAACATTGGTTTTCAGTATAGTCTTCAAATTTTGTATAATGGAAGTGGGTCTATTATCTTAATACCTGATAATGTCGGTCATAAACAATAAGGTAGTTTTAGTTATGGATAGGCAAACAAGATATTTTTATTAAAATATTTTCACGAATGTCCAACTTAAATTCTAATATTTGATAATGTTCAAAAAAATTATAATACTATAAAAATGTTAATATTTAAATTATGGTGTTCGAACGAGAAGACATGCAAGTAGTTTTTATTATTCGTATAGGCTATACTTTACCCAGTAGATAATATGGGTTTATATTTAAATTGATGAAGTATAAATGAAAAGACATGGTGGTAGTTTTATTATTTAAATGGGTTACACATTACCCAGTTGATAATATGAGTTTATATTCCAATTTTTCATTTGCCTGATTGATTTAAATCACTCCTAAATTAGGTTGATTGTGCTTGACTTTTCATCTCCATCTTAAATTGTTCGATGGTTGTTTGTCTATAGTCATTGGCGTTGTCTTTGTTGCACTAATTTAGCTCACGTAGATAAATCAATTCACCTATATTTATTTTGAAGTGTGTTTCGAATTTTTGTTAGTTAAATATAATTCTTCGTTGTCTATAACATATTGGGCCTCCTTTGTTTTGTTTAGAGTCAAGGTTTAGTTTTTCACAACACTTTTATAGTTCCGTTCTCTCATCTTTGGGTTTTGTTAATGTTATTGTTAGGCCCTTAACATTCCTATTCATTGGTCAGTCTTAGCCAAAGATTAGCTAGCTTAGGCATGAATAAGGTATGACTTAGGCATGAGGCAAAAAAAAAAACTGAAGTGAGAAAACAAGATGGGATAATTATATTTCAAGCCTCGGTTGCCTTTGATGGATCTTAGATTGTCGATCAGCTTAAGTAAGTTGGACTTGGACTTAGACGTTCTTGCTTAGACTAAGGATGAAATGATGCTCAATAAGAAATTATGGATGGACATACTAGATGGCATGTATTGATTAGACCATGTGCGGATTGGATTGAAACTTAGCTAACCTTCACCTTTGGATGATGATCATGGGTAATGTGGCAAAGTTACATGGTTGAAGCATGGAGATGTGTCTTTAGATACATTTTCACTCTTTTTTTTTTACTTAGGTAGTGGAAAAGTGGTGAAAGATGTAAACCACCCATTAAAGTAGTGCCTAAAATAGTTAGAGATATCAATTACCAACTAAGTCAGTGATTGGTTTTACTACCCACTTTCTTGTATTTTTTTTCTTAACAAATCTCCAAATACCTATAAATAGTCAATTAAAGCAAAGGCTTTATCATAGAGAGAGTTGGAGCTTTGTACCCCTTGCAACTATTGTGAGAGTTCATAAATGTTGGCATTTTTACTATAAACTTTGTGCATATTTCTTTTCTTACTACTTTCTATTTATGTTAGCTAAGTTAATTGTATTAGTTTGCTTAAGCTATTGTGGGAAACACTTTAAACATAAGGGAATTGGAAAGGATGAGTTAAATCGTGGGAGTTCAACTACCGTACTTAGAATTTGGAGCATTTTGGTGTGAAGTTCCTTACGAAGTCTTTGTAACAATTATAACCGTACCTATATTATTAATTCAGTAGTAGGAGGCAGTAATCTTAATAAGTCATTACTTGATGGATGAGTTTATCGGTCCTTTATCTATATATAAGGAAAAAGCCTATTCTTGTGCATTTTAATTTGAAAAATTCAAACATTGCGAGATCAAGTGTTTGCCTTAATGGAGGTGCAAAAGGAAGCTATTTCAAAATAACAATCTTTAAGCATGCTATTACTAATTGAGATATTGGTCAAGTTGCAAGCACTTTGCTTAAGGTGTGTACACCAAAAGTTTTTTTAGGGAATTTGAAATGTTGAGCAACTTGATAACTTCTTGTAAGATATTGAACATTACTCTATAGTAGCTAAATTGTTGGATATGAAGAGAGTTAACGTTCAATAATGTATCTTAATAGAGATATAAAACTATAGTGGAAAACAAATGTTGCTTGTACTCCTATAAACATATATGAGAAGATGAAGAAGTAATTAAAGATTAATTTCTTCCTAACAAGACTTATTAGCTTACTAACAATGCCTTGAAGCGGTTAAAGCAAGATGTTTCGATAAGAGATAATGTTAAGCATTTTATTTCCTTAATACTACATATTGAAAAATGTCAAACAAGGACAAACTCTTCAACTTCGTATATAAGTTACAACCTTGGGCACAAATAGAATTACGTCGATAAAACTCAAGGATGTTTTGCGACTAATATAAGTTGTTATGTTTCGATAGATTTTAAGGTGCCAAAGGAGAAAAAAGTATCTTCTTCTCCTCAAAAGTTAAAATGTAGTAATTACCAAAATAAGTGCAAAGGGGGGCAAAAGTAGAAAGACTATGGTGGCTAAAAGAAGCATGATCACAAAAGAAAGTCTAACTAAAATGAACAACACAAACAAGGTAAGAAAACATTAAAGAAAAATCGTGGTTTTTTCTTATGTAATGACCTTCATTTTATTTAAGATTGTCTAAGGAAGGAGAAATTTAATGCTTTAATAATGGATGGTGAAGAAGAAAGTGACCATCTAAAAGTTGGACTTAATCTCATTTGCTTGCTTAATATATTGAGCATTGAAGTTAGTCCCTTTGAGTGATTGATTTATGTGAGAATATAGGTCAATAAGAAGGAACTCACAGCTATGTTGGATACAAGTGTAAGTCATTCCTCTGTGATAGAATAAATGGTGCGGAAGTTAGCGTTAAAATTGAGTAAGAACTTGGTAAAAATGAAGACTCCTTTGGCAAAAGCATAAGCATTTGTAGGAGTTATACACTACCTTCCATTGAATGTTGGAAGTTAGCGTGGGAAGTGTAATATGATGGCCAAACGTTTTGATGATTTTGAATTAATTTTTGGTAGTCATCTTTCTTAAGGCAGTAAAAGTGGTGTTATATCCACATCTTAGAATTGTGATATTTATAAATGAGAAAATTAATGTGGAAGATGGACAAAACAAAAACAGTGGCACATGTTTTAACCATGAATATAAAAAAAAGTCTTAAAAAGGGATGAAGACTTACCTGATGGTCATATAGGAGATTATTGAAGACTATGTAGTGGAAGTTCCTAATATTTTTGGAAAGATATAATGCCTAAGAAGTTAGAAAGTCTTCTTCCCTTTTATTGAGAAATTGAGCATAAGATTGAGCTAATGTTAAGTATGATTCCTTCTACCTATGCCCCTTATTGAATGTCCCAATTAGAGTTGGTGAAATTATGAAATTAACTTATGAATTATTGGAAACGAGATACATTTAAGTGTTTTTTCAAAAGAAGTAAGGAAGAACATTATGGATGTGTGTGGACTATCGAGCCTTGAATAAGGTAAGTATCAAGAATAAATATTCATTTAGTTGAATACTTTATGGATAAATTATTAATGGCTACGATGTTCAGAAAGCTCAACTTCCAGAGTGAGTATTATTAATTGTATATTGTTGAGGGAGATGAGTACAAGCAACTTGTGTAACTCAGGATAGATCATATAAATTTTTAGTCATGCCATTTAATTTGACAAATGCCCCTGCTACATTTTAGAAGTTAATAAATGATGTATTATATGACTTCTTAGATAACTTTACAGTGGTCTATTTGGATGATATTATGGTCTACATCACTTACTTAGTAGAACATATGTAACTCTTAAGGAAAATATTTAACCAATTTTAACAACACAAACTTTTTGTAAGGATGGAGGACTGTGAATTTGCTCATTCTAAGATCAAGCCTTCGAAACACTTTGTGAGTAGGATCCAAGTAAGAGCAGATCCTAAAACGGTATAAGCAATTGTTGATTACTAGATCATTAAGATGGTGCAGGAACTTTTCATCTTTCTTAACTTAGCGAACTATTATCGTCGATTTATTATAGACTATTTGAAGAAAATAATGTATTTGTGATGGTATAAAGTATGCCAATAAGCTTTCAAAAAGTTAAAAATCAACTATTCTTATTAAACTTATACTAAAGCTATCCCATTTGATCTCCTTTTTCAGGTACATATGCATCTTTTGAACAAAAGTATTAGGTGGAGTCGTGGGGAAAAAGGCCCTCCTATTCCATTCAAAAGTCATAAACTCAATAGTAGAGATGGCAATTGACCCCAAGCCTGACTAAACCCATCCTGGCCTTGTTGACTAGGCTTGAGGCCCAATGCTTATAAGCAAAACGATGACCTTTTGCGTTTTGCTAAAAATGATGTCATTTTTGCATTTTTAATTTAAAAAATAGTTTGAGTTGGCTGTGTTAGCCCTGTTGGGCCTAGCTTGACCTATTGTCATCCGTACTCTATAGTGTTGATTAGCGATACTTGACCCATAAGAAGGAGATATTGACAATAGTACATTACCTTGATGTTTGACGGGTTTACTTAAAGTTTATTATCTGTGCAAGTAATATTGCTAATACTTTTTAAGACTCAAAAGAAGTTATTCATGAAACAAATCTAGTAATAGGAATTTCATGTCAAATATGACTTTATGTGGAAGCACGAACTAATGGGGTACAACAATGTGGCTGACACATTAAGTCAGAAGGAAGTATTTACTGTTAGTAGTATGCCCTAGGCCAATGGACAAATGTGATTCATGTATTAACATTATAACTTGTTAATAATATATTATGAGGTATTGTTTTTATATATGAATGTATGTCGTTTATGTAATATGTTTTACGCTCCATGAATGTAACACCCCACTCCCGCGTGACCCGAGCCCGATATCGTTGGCGATACCCGAGTCCGTGCCCCGAGAGGGTGGCGTACTACATCAGTCGGTCAAAACTCAGTATACGATTTTTTTAAAACATTCATTCAATCTGAGCCATTT
>JANKOD010000002.1:20591144-20602328 GCA_026284645.1 Erythroxylum acuminatum
GCTTGATGAGTAATGATTTATAGGGATGTTTTGAGGTTGAATGATCATCAAAGTGGGTTTTAGATGAGTGTAGAAAAATGGTTATTAATAGCTAAGTATATATATGGTCTGTTTTGGTTAATAATCATTAGAGATCATGATTTGTTTGTGATTGATGTATTGAGAAGAATTGGGTAGAAAATGATAAGGAAATGAAATGGAAGAGAAAATTTAGGTATAAGATGAGGTAGATGTAAAATGTTGAAAGTTCGAAAATCTGGAAAATGTTAGCAGAAAAATTTCCATTGATATGGTTCTGTGTTTTAGCCATAAATTGTTCTGTAGTTATCCAAATGAGTTGATTCTTGATTTGGATTAAAATAGAGACATATGGCTACCTTTTTTATGAAGGCATTGAATTTCAATTCTGCTTTTAAGAGTTTCAAATTTTGATGTGAAAATGAAAACTGGATGTACCAAAATTTTTGGATGAATGTATATGTTTATGTTCTATTTAGGTGTTTATGAACAAATAGGGAATATGAATTGGGTATGGATGATATTGAGATAAGCTTGAAGTATACATGAAGTAGTCATCAACTTGAAATGATGAATTTTGAATATGAAGTGTTTGATATTTAGGAATAAGATATGTTATGGAAAAAGAATAGAAAGTTTGAATGATGAGATGTAGTTGAATGTGATGAATCATTTGAGTAGAGATTAGAAGTTTTAATAAAACAAAGTTGGTGTTTCAACTAATATGAAGTGGTTTTGTGCTAAAAAGGGTAAATTTGAGAAGATTATGGGTGCATATGATGTTAGAATGGATGTAGGAATCTTTGGAGAGGCTTTAGAAGGAGTTTTGGGTCACCAATGTCAGTTAGACAGACTTTAAGTCCGTTAAACGGACCTTCTTGAGTGTAAAAACACCCCAGACCAGTGCATGTCCGTTAAACGAACTTTCTCGGGTGAAAAAGCGCCCCCAAGCCCGACAATGTCAGTTAAACGAACATTCTAGGGACAACTACAGTAAATTGTGATTTTGGATCTTTTAAAGGCAAAATCTCATTTTGAGTTCTCCATGAAAGCTGTAGATATCGAAGTCCTCTTTCAAATTGTCTAAAAATAAGATCAATCCAACATCTTTTGTGAAAGTTATGTCAATCGCGCCAACATAGGTTCATTAGGAGTGAGGACATAAACATGGTTGCTTCTTTTCATCATAACTTCTTCTCTAGAGCTCCAAATGACTTGATTCTTGAAGCAATAGATTAATAACACAATTTTATTTCTTTCCATGAAAATTTGTAGTAATTGGTGTTAAATTGAAAAAGATTGATCAAATGAAAGTGTGGGAATCTGTTGGAATAGTGTAAATGGGATTATTTTTACTAAGCATACTTCAGTGTTTTGATTATATCTAGATATATAGAAGTTTAAATGAGATGATTTTTGTTTTGGAGTAAACTAGAGAAATAGGGCTACAATTCATATGAAAGAGTCAAATTATGATTCAGTCTCTAATATGTTCAATTTTTGAATGGATGTTGTACATAGTGAACTGTTTTTGGATAAGAGCAGTCTGAAAATGATTGAGGTATATCTTCCAAAGTACTGAATCGAATTGAGTGATTTTGGTGTCAATAGAAACATAAGACATAGAAGAACACTTTTCTAGAAAAGAGTATAACCAAATTACATCAGTTATGCTTTCCAATTGGATGTGAACAGTAGACCTGAAAGTGTGACTTGGAAAAAAAATTCTGAAGTGAGTGAATGAGAAAGGAATAGAGGTATTAATGGTCTTAGTGAGGCATAAACCTAAACCTAAGTAGAAATTATACTTAGATGAGTTTTGATATGAGAATGATTTTGTGATGAAATTGATGGTAAGATACCCGGGATTGTTGTGAACATGCATGGTACATATTTCATTACATACATGTGCATTATTAAACACTTATAATTGTACAGATTGTGATGTATGGGTATCTTGCATAAATGGGTTGTGCAGGTTAAATGTGCACATTTAGGCATTCCCAGATTGTGATATTTTCTTGGGATGTTGAAGTGTTACTTGTATGTGAATGAGATGAAATAAGTGTACATATTTTGATTGTTAGATGATAAAAGTGTTCTGGATGGGTATTTGCATATGAATGAAAATGTGATTTTCAACTTAATGTTTAATGCCGGACTAAGGTCCGATGATATATGAATGTGATTGTATGAGTATATGCAAATGTGATTAAGGCATTCCATTTCATGAATGCATGAAATATAATGAGAGTTGTGACCAAAGTAGCCACCGATTAGAGCTTAAAGCTTAAAGTGTGAAAAGAGCCTCGAACTCAAATAGTGATTCAGAGCCTCAGGCTCAACGTTTAGTAAGCTCTGTATACCCCAAATAGATAAGGGACAGTTATCAATGAGCCCTACATGGGACAGTTTAGGCACTCGGTCACAACAAAGTAACAAATGAAAAGTGGGTCTCATGTGCACTGCATCTGCATTATATGAGTGATTAAATTGTATTGAATGTAAAATGTGAAATGATGTGAATGTGAATTATGTGTTATGTAACTGGGTGAGCCATCGATGATGGTCACTCATTGAGTTCGCAAAACTCACTCAAAATTTGCAATTATTTGTCAGGCTTTGAAGAGTACCCTGCTAAATAAACGGGAGTTTACCTACTACATGCAAGTAAGGGATAGAGGTAGGGATCAGTTCGCATCTGCATTGTACTTTTTCTTTTTCGTATTGAATTGTATAATTTATGAAAATTATGTATTCTGAAAGTATTGTACAATGTTTATATAAATGATGTTGTACTGTAAAGACGTTATGATTAAAATGTTTTGTTTTTATAAAGGGCCCAAATGGCGATTCAAAATTTTGTTGATTGTAGTGCATGACTGAAAAAGTTTACGAATAAAGTGGGCCCAAATTGATTATTGACTTTCGCATGTGTTTGAATGTATTAAAAAAAATCTGTACTGAGTTTGACTATTTCAGTGCGCTAGCACGCCACCTTCGCAGGGCATGAATTCGGATATCACCCACGATGTCAGGTTCGGGTCCTGCGGGAGTGGAGTGTTACACATCTACAATGCCAACATTAAATAATTAATAAAACATTCAATCAAGTAAATTTAATCAAATATAGAAAAAAAATATTCATACAAAATGTAGACTTAACATTAAGTCAAATATTCATATAAAGCATAAACTTAAAATGTTCAAAATATGGAATAGTGCTTAATATAAAAGTGTCAAATCAATAAGAATTCGATATGTAATAACATGAAAATATAACTAAAGCGACATAATCCAATCCAGCTTCCTCGTTTCTCTCATCTTCATAAAAATATCCCTATAAAGTGGAGAATTATGTAAAGCCTTCACAGTTTTTCCATATTGCACACCATCAACACCTAATTCATCTAAAGAATTCAGACATTCCATTATTATATTAGACTCTTGAGATCTATTCTCTACAGTGGATGATGTTTCACTCAGTTTTTTCTCAAGTAAATCATTCTTCCTTTTTGATTGTTCACGAAGTATAAGTAAGGCTTCTTCTACAATGTTAGAATATGTCTTCTTTGCCTTCTTGTTCTTAGGAGATTTCTTTCTCTTAGATGGAGAACTTTTATCTTGATCTTCTTTTTCATTATACAAGTAATCTTCATCAACATCATTTCCATGTTCCTCTTCTGTACTGTTCGATGTAGATTTAGTTTATGGATGTGCATGCACACTAGTTGCAGTAGTATCTCCAAAAATATGACACAAGTCTAAAAATTCCTTACATCCTTTCTTCTTGAATATGTGAGCCATTTATGCACTTATAATGATGAAAAAGATATATGAGAATGAATATTATATAATATGATATATTAACAAAACAAAAGACATATTTTTACCTTAAATAGATTTTCCCAACATTCATTTGTAACATTAACTTCACCAGTAAAAGAGTTGTAACCGATTCCTATTTCTTTAAGTAAGTTCTTGAAATTCTTCAATCTGGTCCTTAATCCATTATACTTGTTCTTCAATTAAATATCAGTATACTCCTTATTGAATTTTGTTTGAAGCCCTGCTTTAATATTCTTCCAACCAAATTTGGAAAAGGTAGTAGTCGTTCAATTTCCCTTCTTCACTTCTTCAACCATCAAGGAGATTAAATACATTTCTATAGTATTATTCCATACCCCATCTTTTTCATTTACTTCCATACAATCATTGTAATAATTCATATTGTTCAAGCCTTCCATCACTAAATGTAATGACATATAAGTGACATCAATCACAACAATTTTTACAAAGTATTAAATGCTAAATATAATTTAAAATAAACATGCGACAACCATAATAATTTCTAAAAAATATTTGGTGTCTAAACTTGTATACAAATTAAATTTTCACTTAGTGAAAATTGGTAGCAAAACCATTACAATAAATTATTTACACATTCCTTCATTTCGACTCAGCTTCAGGTAATAAGCCACTTCAACAGGATTCACAAGCAAATGTATTTAACGTAAGTATGGCTACATATATCAAATTCAGTAGGATTCACAAGCAAATGCATTTAACGTATGCATGGCTACATACATATCAAATTCAACTAACGTACAAATGCATTTAATGTTTCAGTTTTCCACGGTTATAAGCAACAATAAGCTATTACGTGAAGACAAGAATAGGCTTCACAATAAATGACATGAAGAACTCACGTACAAATGCATAATGTTTCGGTTCTCCACAATAAGCTATTACGTAAAGACAAGAACAACTTCACAATAAATGATGTGAAGACTAGGCTTCACTTTTGATAAAGCCTCTGCCACATTAAATGATATGAAGACTAGGCTTCACTTTTGTAAGGATAAAGCCTCAGTTACATTAAATAGCATTAAATGATGTGAAGACAGAATAGGCTTCACCTGCTCCACTCTATGCCACCTGTGCTCCACACTATGCTAAAGATGCGAGGATGAGAAGAAAATAGCTATAAAGACATGAGGACAACAAGAAAGAACAACATGAAGTCCAAGAATAAAGTAGTTGCAAAGACGTGAGGAAGAAGAAAACAAGTATAGCTGTCTCGGATTTAAAATGACGTGAGGATCAAGAAAAAAGCTATAGCTTTCGGTTTTAATAACATTATTTCATAGCTGTTTACGATCTGTGTTGGTTCTTTATAAAAAATCAGATGAAGTCGTCGTTATGTTTAGCAGAGGAGGTGAAGCAAAAACTGATGAGCTGAAACATGTCACACGAAAACTTATTCTAGTTAGAAAAATTGTTGTTCAGAGGAGGAACGAGAGTGCATCTTCTTTATCATCACAGAAAATTGCAGAAGCTTATGCTCAAAGCAGAAGTTCTACATGTTACTTTTAGTAAGTATGGCTACATCTATAATACTGTTATTTTCTTAATATCTCTTTTTCTTTTTACGGTTTTCATATCTCTCCTTCGTCATGCCTAGTTTTTCTATTTTGTTATGAGTTTGATGTTATGGACAAAAGAGACGAGAAATCACAGAAGCAACAGATACATATGAAAATGAACCTGAAAATATTGCAACACCGGTGAAGACACAGAAGACGGTGCAAACTAGAAAAAAACTTAAATATGATTTGTTTTTGTAAAAAAAACGTTTATGAAAACTTGTTTTCAAAAATCACGAAAATGTTATTTTTATGTTTTTGTAAAATAATTGTCATTTCTTTATTTTTAAAAATGAAATATATAAACGTATTTAACCAAACATAATTTTAGTAGTCGGTTTTTAATTTACAAAAATTACAACAAAAAACTTAAAAGAAAAAGGAAAGTGAGATTAGAGGATGAGACAGGTCAGGCTCGATTTTGAAACATTTGAGCCTAGATGGAGCCTAATCGGCTTGTAGTCTAAGCTTAACCTGAGCTTACTGGATTTGGCGTGAAAATTTTTAAAAATATATTTTTTTCTTTTTCTTTTTAAAATCGTGGAAAGAAAAACTATCATTTCGTTCATCTTGATCATTATGACTAAATTACCCTCTACACTTTTCAAATTTTAAGCTGGTACGGCACCGTCTATCTCTGGAGTTTCATCTTGTTGACATGAACACATCCATACCCATCTTAAGCTGGTGATGCCGGTCGGGTGGTTAACGAGAGACATTCATTTTTTAAAACCCACTTTGGTTACGAGACAGAATCAGTTACAGATACGATAGAAGCAGCAGCAGCTATGGAGATGGAAGATGATGTGGAAGAGGGCCCACCGCCAGGTTGGCAAGCCATCCCTCCGGCCGCACCTCCTCCAGTTTCACATCTTCCTCAGCCGCCGTCATCTTCTTCAGGTGAATCGCCGTGCTTTTTATTGACTTACTTTTATACAGAAATTCTATAGTGCCCTATATTGTACGTCGCAAGGAGCTACTTGGTAGTGCTTTTGTACTCTAGGAGAAAAATCTAAATTTTGTAATTGTTGATGTAGACTATAACCACTTATGTTGACAGTCTGAATTGATATTTGGCACACCTTTTCATGAATAATTATAGTTCTAAGTATGTTTGTTATTATTTTAGACATAATTCTAATTTTATCGACACTGAAAACCCCATTGTATTTGAATGATATCATGTATAGAATGACTTAAATAACAAAAGTTCAAGTAGGAGGCATGAAGACTATAATTTTGTTTATTCTCATTGAGATTGAAGGAACAAATAAAGTGAAAAGAAAAGTCTTTTTCCTCAATACAATACAATCTAACATGCTTGCGTTTTTCTGAACGTATTTTAAGTAGTTTCATATGTGAAACAGCTTCTAATTTTGTGGGTTCCTTTTAGGTGCAGAACAGAGTCAAATGGTATGTGGATCTTGCCGAAAGCTGCTTTCATATCCAAAAGGAGCCAGACATGTCCAATGTTCTTGTTGTCAGACCAGCAACTATGTGCTTGAAGGTTCTTTTATCCTTCTTTTCTCTTGGTGGGTGTTGGAGTTGGTGTCCTGGTCTTTGGTTTAACAAGTTGATGGTTGTGTTTTAGCTTAAGCTAAAAAGGAAGTTCTTTGGGTTTCTTATTAGCTGCCAGGTTTGTCTTAAAATTTTAATGTCACATAGATGTATCTTGATTAAGGGCTTTTATTAATCATGTATTTAGAGGCATGACTTAGGCATTCTAAATGTAAGGTCCCATTTGGTTTCTGCCCATACTATAAGTAAGATGTGCACTTTGGTCTATAGGGAGGATATAGATGGAGTAGTATTGCAAGGTTGAAGTTTTTACTCTAGCGTGGACATATTCACTCACAAAGGGTGTTATAGCTTGTCTTGTTTGTTGAACTTTCTCCCTTGTATGCTTTTTCACCAATAGAATACTTATACGAAATGTTGAAGAGTCATTTTTCCAAGCCTTACGTTCTAAAACATTGACATGATTGCCAAATTAGTGAAATTTAATTCAATCATCACTTGCAGCTCATGAAGTTGGGCAAGTTAACTGTGGTGGTTGTACTGTATTGCTGATGTATCCATATGGAGCTTCATCGGTTCGTTGCTCTTCATGCCATTTTGTGACAGAAATAGGAGTGAGTGAATCTTTCCTCATGTATGCTTTTATTTGTACCCTACGTGTATTTCCATGCACTTTTGCATTTCAGAATTGTTGTGTTTGCCTTAATCATGCCTTTGCAAGTTTAGACACCTGGCTTTTAGATCGTGCGTTCATAAAGCTACAACTTTGGATTTATAAATGATGTTAACGTCATTAACAAGAACTAAATAGCATTGAAAGGAAAATGCATTCGTATAAATTTGTTGAGAGTTTTTATTCTTATAGAAACTTATCCAAACAGCTACTCTATTTGGGTATTTAAGCAGAACCTTGAGGCATACTCCATGATTCTTTAAAAGATACATCCAAATCAGTTAAGATTATCTCTTTGATTACATGAAGATTTTCCTCAACTGAATTAGAACAAACTGCCTTTAACTAAGGAGGTTACAAATATAAAAATTATCCCTAAGAATCTGCTCCTACTTAATAGATAAATCTCGCAAAGACCTGGATTCATTTTGTCTAGCTTTTCCACACTCCCCCTCAAGCTGGGTTATGGATGTCGATCATACCCAGATTGGGTTTCAAGTTGTTAAAACTATATCTGAGTAGTGCTTTTGTGAATATACTACTGTCTACTGGTTAGTAGGAACATAGAAGAGCTTAAGTATGCCTTGCTCGATTTTTTCTTTGAGAAAATGTCGGTCGGTCTTGACATGCTTTATTCTATCATTATAAACTAGATTCCTTAATATTTTGATGGTATCTTTCTTGTCAATCTGCAATGTTATTTGAATCGAGTTAATTGCTTTCAATTCCTCTAGCATCCTCTCAAGCCAAATTCCTTCATAAATCCCATGACACATTGTCCTGAATTCTACCTCTGTGCTACTCCTTGCAACTACAGCTTGTTTTTTACTTCTCCATGAAACCATATTACCCCAGACATATGTGCAGTACCCTGTAGTAGATCTGCGATCTGTTAATGAACTTGCTCAATCTGCATTGGTGAAAATATTTACTTCTTGATCTGTAGTTTTTCCAAAGAAAAGAGCTTTTCCTGGACTTTGATTTAGGTATCTTAGGATGTGAAAAGCAGCCTCCAAGTGTTTCTCTGTTGGATGATTCATGTATCTGCTCACCATTCCTACAACAAAACTTATATATGGCCTAGTATGTGGAAGGTAGATTAGTGTTCCCACTAGTTTTTGGTATCTCCCTTTATCTATCAAACTTCCTTCCTTTTCCATCAGGTGCTTCACCACAGGGCCCGTAGGAGTAAGAGCTGGTTTGCAATCTAACATGCCTGTCTCTTTCAGTAGATCCATAATATATTTCTGTTGTGAGATTGAAATTCTCTGTTTTGAGCGAATTATTTCCAGCCCCGGAAAATATTTAAGTTTTCCTAAGTCTTTGATTTCAAATTTATCAGCTAGAACATCTTTTAGAAACTTGATTTCTTCTGAGTGATCACTTGTTAGAGTGATATCATCTACATATGCTATCATGATTGCTTTCCTTCCTTCAAGATTGAAGTTGATAAACATAGTGTGATATGTTTGACATTGAGTGACGTGCCTTTTTACAACCCCATTTAATTTTTCAAACCATGCCCGAGGTGATTGTTTGAGCCCATAAAACGATTTCCTTAGCCTGTAGACCTTTTCAAAACCTTCATGTGTATCAAGACTAGGAGGAACTTCCATGTATACTTCTGCTTCTAGGTTACCTTTTAAGAAGGCATTCTTTATGTCTAATTGATGCAATGGCCATCCCAGATTAGCTGTAAGGGAGAGGAACACGAATAGAGTTGAGTTTTGCAACAGGAGCAAAAGTCTCCTCATAACCATTATTATAGGACTCTGTAAATCCCTTGGCAACCAGGCTAGCCTTGAATTGATTTATGCTTCCATCCATGTTGTACTTGACTGCAAACACCCATTTGCAGCCAATTACCTTCTTTTTAGCGGTTAGTTCCATGTAGTCCTAATTCTGGTTCTTCTTTAGAGCATTCACTTCCTCCATAACTGCTTCCTTCCATCCAGGTTGCTCAAGAGCTTCCTAAACATTTCTGGGAATCTGTATTTCACTCAGAGAAGTAGAAAATGCCCTGTAGTTAGGAGACAAGTTGTCATAAGACACGAAATTTCTAAGCGGATATAAAGTGCATGCTCATTTTTCTTTATTTAGAGTAATAGGCGAGTCCAAATCATTCAAATCACTAGAACAATATGATATGGTAGAACCATTACTTGTGTGGTGTTGAGGGCTCGGAATGGCTTCTTGACATGTTTAGTCTCCTTTTTTTCTTTCTGCCTTCTGGAATAGACAATTAGCTCTTTCTCTTTTGTATTCTTTCGGACATCAGGACTAGAAGGACTAGGACTAGGCATAATAGAGTATACTAGGGACTGTCATTAAACTTGGAGCAATTGAATTGGGCACATCTGTAGCAAGTGGACTGGAGACGCTTGGAGTAACCCCACTGAGCATAGGCACACTAGAATCTATAGACCAAATCTGATATTCATTTGTAGAACTCTCGCCCTAAATACTGGATTTGGAGTAGAATGGTTGCTCTTCAAATAATGTAACATCCATGGTATCACAGAACTTTTTGTGTGACTAGAGAGTAAAATTTATACCCACTTTGATTTGAGGAATATCCTAAGAAAATACACTTAATGGACCTATAATCAAACTTGCTATGATTTTGATGATGAATATGGACAAAGTATGTACAACCAAAGACTTTTAGAGGTAAATTGGTCATGACCCGAATGTGGGGATATGTGGTGATGAGAGACTAATATGGAGTTTGAAAGTTTAGGACACGACAGGACATTCGGTTAATTAAATATGTAATAGTCATAATTGCTACCTCACAAAGAAAATTTTGGAACATGAGCTATCAACATTAGTGAACGTGCAACTTCCAATAGGTGATTGTTTTTTCATTCTTCTATACCATTTTGTTATGGTGTATCAACAAAAGAACTAAGACGATAATATCATGTTCACTAAGATATCTTCCAAGAACTGAGTGATAGAATACGCTTGCATTATCAGTTTTGAGAATTTGGACTTTGGTTCGAAACTGGTTTTCAATCTTCTTGTGAAAAAGTTAATATATTTGTACTACCTCTGACTTCTCCTTCATTAATAAGTGTCAGATGATTCGAGTATGGTCATTAATGAATGTGACAAACCACCTATGCCCTAAAATGTTTTTTTTTACCTTGGATGGTCCCTAAACATCACCATGGATCATATAAAAGAGGTGGGATTTTTTGTATGGCTGAATAGGAAAGGAACTAGGATCCTTAGATAATTGATAGACTTCACATTAAAAGAAAGATGGATTTGTATTGATTAGATATGGAAATATCCCCCGTCATGTGGTTGGATTCTCCAGAATCAACAGCCTACTGTGTAGAATTTTTCTTTGCACTTAGAGCAGTGTAGGAGTTACCTTTTTGTGCCATAGTTACTGTATTGCTTTGCTTTCATTAGGATTGTGTGTTCTCTAGATTGAGCTTTGTATCATTTTCTGCAAGGCTTCTATTTGGTTTTGGTTGAATGGGTTGGTTTCTTCGAATTTTCGATTTCTTGCCGCTGTAATATTCCTATGGCTTGTTT
>JANKOD010000002.1:20618483-20628681 GCA_026284645.1 Erythroxylum acuminatum
GTAAAATAAATATTTATACAATAACAAAATAATAAATGAATTACATCATCTTTTCTTTTTATACTACAGGGGCATTTTTGTCATTAACACTGTTTTTTGTTCCGTCCCCTGCAACCAAACACATTTATGTCCTCAGGATAAAGACAATTTTCTCTGTTCTGTACACTGCAACCAAACATCTCACTGTCTTCAATTCTTGTCATGTTCTGTCCTCTTCTATTCCGTTTCGTCCTGTCTCTACATGTTGAAGACGCTAACCATACAGACAGTTAGAGTACGATTACACCTTTTGGCGACACCATTTTGCTCAGGACTACTTGACATATTGAACTAGGCCACTATTTCACATGATTCCACATATCTGGCAAATGGACCCTTTTCTTATCCCGAAACTTCCATGCCATTATATTCTCCTCCACTGTCAGATCTGACAATCTTAATAAATCTTCCCAATTGATTCTCTACCTCAACCTTAAAGATCTTGAATTTCTCAAGAACCTCATGATTTTCTTTAATTAAGAACACATAACTATAACAAGAATAGTCATTTATAAAAGTCAGAAGATATCTAGAATTACATAGTGTGGCTATATAAGGTCCATAAACATTTGTATGTATGAGATCTAATAAGCCAGAAGCACGAGTTAATCCCCTTTTTCTTTATTTTTGGTCAATTTACCCCTACAATAGTTAACACATATTTCTAGATCATCAAAATCTAAAGTTAGGAAAATGTTTTCGTTAATCAATCTCTCAAACTATATCTCTAGAAATGTGGCCCAACCTTTTATGTCACAACATGTATAACTTATCCTTTATCAAGTTTCCTTTTATAACCATACATCTCATAAGGGGTAAGACACATTTTATACAATCCATATGACAAGAAGGCATTACCAACATGTTTCCTATTGAAAGACAAGTGTACAACAGAGGTATCAATAACAAAACTATATCCTTCTTTATACAAAATCAATATAGATATCAAGTTTCACCTAAAAGATGGTTTATAAAATGTGTCATGTAAAACAAGAACAAACCTTGTATTATGGTTCAAACACACATCCCCTACAAACATTACAAAAGCTTTTTCATTATTGCTAACCATTAGTTTTTCATCCTCTTTATTTGACTTTCTCTTCCGTATAAATCCTTAACAGTTCCTATTTTTCCTTCTAGGACTTATATTTTTGGCAATTGGACTTTTGTGTCCATTCTTCTTACAGAAGAAGCATTTCATACTTTTAACATCCACATGACCTTTGGCAATATTAGATTGACCGATATTCATACTAGGAGAAAGTTTAGATTTCATACCTTTAAAGCTCTTAAGCTTTACCCTTTATTTTCCCTTGGTCTCTAGTAGGGTCGTATGAGCAGTATTCTTTAGCTTCTCCTCTTTAACAATGCATTGGGAAATCAAAGCATTAAGTCCCAATCCTCATCCTAGGAATTGTACGTAGTAATCTGAATACCAAACTTTGGAGGAAGTGTATTCAAAGTTTGGTGTATAATATAGGCATCAGCAATGATGATGTTCAACGCCTTTAACTTACTTTGGAGATGTACCATTACAATAATGTACTCCCTCACTCTCACTTCTCCAATGTACCTCATGGATATTAATTCTTTCATCAAAGTACTTATCTTTGCATTGGAAGATACCATGTACCTCTGGGAGACATTGTTTAGAAAGTCTTTGGCTATGTTAGTTTTTAATACGGGATTGATCTCTTGATGGTCAGATAGGACATCCTGTTTGACCTCTCCCAGGCTGCAAATGTTGCTTTAGCATCTAAAATATATGATGTGGGTGTAAGTGGCCTGTCCCTCATTATGGTCATATTGATGTCTGTCATTTCCAAAGCAAACTCCACACCAGTTGAGGTTTTAATAGTGACACTATTATTGTTTACATAAAAGGTAGCTGCAAAATTGGCATTGTAATGTTTAGCACAAATGTAGGATAACAGCGATACTCAAAGCAATAAATAGTATATGTACCAAGAATCTCATCATACATATTATGAAACACTTATGGGATGAATACATAATACATGAAAATGAGACTTTCACATAAAAGCGATCAGAGTACACACCACTAACTCTTATAATCCTACCACTTGTGGATGAATAAATCACTCAAACAATGGCTTTATCCTTCTAATGCCTTTATGCACATCTCAAAATATCATATAAAACCGACACCTGTAGGCAAAATAGCCAAACATAAGACCAGTGGCATCCCCAAACATGCAAGCAGAATAATTCAAATACTAACTTGAAAGTCTAATGTGGGAACTACATTCTTATTAGTACCTAAACAGATCCACAAACACAAGAGATACATCTTTATATTATCTTCATATTCTATATGAGCATATAATATGTGATAATGTACCATCAATAAATGCAAAATTCATATGCACATTCTCATTATCACATATCAGTGCTTAAAACATCATTTATTCCCTATATTTGAAAATTAACCAGAAGAACAATCTCAATCTGAGTAACTATTATGCAATACCAAACAATAATCGTACCATATGAGATACCAAAACCTCATGCACTTCTCACATTTGAAGTTTGAAGTATGAAAAGTCACTCAAAAATGGATTCAATATCCTTTAGTTGATTTTTTTGAAGTTAAACCTTATTTATTACCAGTGTAATAAATCCATAAAAATTAAAAAAAAAACTCACTTTCTGAATTCACCAAACTTGAAAACTGACCCAAAATGACCTAAGATACCATTCGTGAATTCTGAAATTTTTGAGCTTTTTTGTCTTATAATGTGCTAACGTCAACATTTATTGTAGCGCTAACGTCAGCAACACGATAGCAGTGCCTTAGCATTGTGCATGGCTAATAGTTGTGCATTAGTGTGTGTTTTTCTAAGTATTTAGCATGTGTTCCTTGCATAATAGGTTAGTATTATTGTGTTTTGGGGCGGCTTGTTTTGTGTGTTTTTGTTTAGTTTGATCTTCATGGTTGTTCTTTTGTGTTTGATGTTAGTTTATGGTAAGAATTAATCATTTTGGTGTAGGAAGGAAGGGAGACACATTTGTGATTGAGCCAGGGACCAAGAGAAGAGAATAGAAGAGAAGTGGATTTGCTGAAGAACAAGAACCCACGACCGTAGGAAAGGGCATGTTTCCCATGATCATGGGAAATCTATGGAGAAAGTTTATGTCACATTAACCCACGATCGTGGGAATCATAAGGATAATTCCCACTATCGTGGGATGCTTAACCGAGGAGTCACGCGAGTTTCACATTTTTTTTGTGGTTTTATGATATATATAATTTCACAAATCCCTAAGGTTGAAGGGTGTCTGGAAACTAGCCTCCAGGAGCTAAAAGACAGATTGAATGGAGAATTAAGGTTTTCATTCCCAATTGAGCAAAGATCTTTTTTATTGCTTCTAGCATGTTTATCATAGATTGTTTGGATGTTAGGAATGTTAATGACATTACGTTTGGCTAAAGCAATTTTTTAAGGTTTGTTGTTTAAACTATTTGTGAACCTTCGGTTGTTGATTTAATAATACAAATGTTTGTGTTATTTATTGAGCTCAAACCTTACAACAAATTGAGGGAGTGAGCTTGGTGATCTGTGTTGACATTTAATAGACCTATAAATAACAAGTTATAGATTTATTAGGAAGTGATTTCAATAGATTGATACACTGCCTACAGGATAGCTTTATATCTAGTTGAATGTTTAAGAAAAGCTTTGCTTATCGAGAGATCCCAAAGCTAATCCTAATTTATTTAACTAGTGACATTTAGTTGCACCTTGAGAGAGGGTAACTAAAATTTTAGGAAATCTTGGGCTAAGCATAAATTGAATCAATTAACCAGAGGAGAGCAAATAGGGATAATGACAAGTCCTAATTCTTAATATTGATTTTCTCTAAGTTTAAGTTTACGATTTTGGTTTAGGTTGCATTGTTTCCTTTTACCTTTAGTTTGTCTTTATTTTACTTATCTTTTTACATTTGTTTTCTTAAACAAAAAATAACCTGAATTAAGTGGTGCCTAAGCACAATCCTTGTGGGATCAATATCAGCTTTTTACAAGTTACGACCCGTATACTTGTAGTTTTGAGTGTAAAACTAGTAGTTTGGTTTATATTCAACAAGTTTTTGGCGTCGTTAGCATTGTGCATAGCGAAGGATGGCAAGTGCATTACACGCGCCTGTCACGATGCATCTCCAATTTGGTATAGCGTGTGAGATGCACCCACCTCACTTGCACAAACGCACGCCCAGCCTTCATGGTGCGTGTGGCGCACAAGTCATAAGTGCAAATGAGCCTACCGACGCTAGCGGGAAATTTCTAGTGAGTTTTTGGTATGATTTTCACACTCCAAAGCTTGTTTTAACTCGTTTTTTCAATGCTATACTCAATTCACCTCAATTCAAGCATTAGTATGCAATTAAAAACACAAAATTTGGTTGATTTCTCTAATATCCTCATGGAGAAAATTCAAAAAATTTGCGTTTACGTTCAGTCGATCATGTAACTGCTCTAATACCAACTGTAGTGCATAACACAAGCCTTAGTTACACTCCCAAGATCGAACATGAAAGGGAAGGCACAAAGAGAACAAGAAAGTTACTAATTTTTCTTTCATAACTTCAATCGAGTTTTTCGAACCCAAAACGATCCCTTTTTCTTGACAATCATTACAAAAGTTGATCACCAAGATGCCATTAACACTTTTCTACAACTTTCTTAATATGTGAACCGCTTGACGGGTCAGAGAATTCAAATGTTTACGATTTGCTTAAGCACTTGCCGAAGACCTTAACCTTATATATATAACTTCTATATTAAGTTTCCCCATCACAAGCCCAATATAAGTCCTTGCCACATTGATTAAGGTCCATTTCTTTGTCGAACTTCAACCCATTAACCCAAATCTTTTATTCGATTACTTTATTATCTTTAATCAGATCAAATTCGATTCCCTTAGCCATGAATTTATTAAAATTGTGAAAATGTAATTAATTATTGTCCAATATTCAGAATTTTTTTTAAAAAATAAATATTCAGAAAATTTCTAACATTAAACTAAACATTCTATTTTGATGATCGTTGTGGATGGGTAATAAGTTAGTTTGCACAAGTAGCCATTGGCATTTAGAATGACAACTCTTCCTTGTGTCGACTATTAGAGAACTACTTTGTGAGAGGAGACTAACACTCCTACCTTTGCACACTCTTGGTCAGCTGTTAAACCGTGGCCCCGTAGACATATGGCTTCAGAAAAAAATAAAGGTTAAGTGACACCCGATGAACAAGATAGGTTCATCAGCCCATAAAGATCATGAATTTCTTCCACTAGTAAGAGTCACATGCAAACCATGAAGCAAGATAACAACAGTTATTGAGAAAGAGATGCAAAAGAGACAAGATGTCGAAGGAAATGTATACAGGTTTCTTTTCGTGTAGAGAAACGGTGGTACAGGGATTTTACACGACTGTAAGCAGCAGAATATTTCTGTTTATGCAATCTTCAATCATCTGGAGGGAAGTCCTCATCCGAGGCATTTTCAAGAAAGCAACCAACCGTTTTCCTCAAAATGCTAAAAGTTTTATCATCCTGTGTTTTAATAACACAAGTAAATAAAAATATGATTTCGAACTTGGGAGTCAGTTTAATAATTAAGTTTACCTGCTTTCTCTTGCTCAATGACTCCTTCAAATTAGCAATTCTATCAGCGTATGCTTTCTCATGCTCAGATATCATGCTTTTCTCTTTTTTCCCTGGCCCCCAAAAGATTGACGCAATTATTTTCACCACAGTAAAATAAGGGTCTAGTTGTACAGCACTCACTTAATTGTTCATAACGCATCAACATTCTTTCCTTGTCTTCCTCGAATTTGCCAAGAATATCTGTTGATGGATGTACAATTAAGATTAAAATCATCAAACAGCACTCACATCAAATGGAGTAGAAGTTGACATCAATCTAAAAGGACAATGTATGAATAATGGCATAGTTCCCATTCTAGAGTATTTCTAGTAAAAAGAGTTCTTTCTTTTTAATGAACCTCAAGAATACAGATTCCACGCTTGAAATGGTTAAATGGGCGTCAACATAACTATTGACAGCTGTAGCCAGTGAAAGTTAAATTTCTACAGGTGATTCGATAGGCAGATGAAACTCGACAGCTAACCACTCCAAAAGTATGATAAAAGAGTAAATGACCGGATTTATTGAAGACCACCTAAATGATCATAGTTGAGCATTAACAGTAAAAGTTGTAAATCATAGGACATGGAGCTGGGCAAAAGCACCTTTTAGGCCCACCAGATGAGCTTCTTTGTCCTCGCAAAACTTCTCATATTTCTCTTTAAGCTTAGCAGTCTCGTTCTTTAAACAATTTTCACACTGCACTAACAAAAAGGGTTGACCAATTAGTTGTTAAAAATTGAAATAAATATTTAATCCATTAAGCATCCGATTATGTTCGACTTTCACATGCTTCTCTACAAACCTCCTTTGAGCTCTTTAAAAGCGCCTTGGCAAAACTTTGCCTGGCAATTAAAAGTAACAGAAACGTAATGACCAGATAATATGGGAAAAACTATGCAAGAACATCTATCTAGTTACTAGGTTACCTTTCCTTCTCTATTTTTGACTTCAAGTCGGCAATCATTAACTTTATCTCAGACGCTACACTGCCACCAGATTGCAATTTCTTGTCATAAGATAATAATGCATATTTATATACAAATTTGAATTTCCTGTGGAACCTTATCAAAATCATTTCAGATCGTATCAATATATACACTCAAGAGTTTACACACCCATCGGTAAAAAAATCAAAGGCTAGAGAAACGCAGTCTTTGAAAATCCATCTAGTCTCGCAAATGACACTAAATCAACTGAGAACCGAATCACAGGAGTCAGATGTGATCAGAACCGAGTCAGCTCACCTAAAAATCGTTTCCTCGTTCTTCTTTCGACCGTTCTTCTGCGCTCTCTCTCTGATCTGGTGCAGCGCCGACATTATCCCCTTTATATCACTGCAATATCATCTCGCTGTTCATTTAACGTACGGGAAAAGATGAGAAATGTCACTATGATCAGAAGAAGAACCTGGAGAGATCGACATCGATATCTACACCGTCTTGGATACAGAATTTGGATTCCGAATTTCCGATCCCCAACTCGGCGACCCGTTTCTTGGAGCTTCTTCTAGGCGGGGACATTGAAGGTCAAGTGTTTTTGGCGCGCTTTTTCAACTACTAATGTTCCTGATATTCAAATTTTTGGTTGAGCTATTTTAATATGATGGTGATGATCTTGTGCAGCGTATACTAGATAGTAGATGCTAATTCTTCCAGTTGAGCAAATAGTGGATTGCCACGCGGCAACATGATCATTTCCCTTCACAAGCTGCAAGGAGAGCCGAAATCGCATGTAGTGTAGTTTATGCAAGCTTAATCATGAGTCATGACATACAAAAGTCTAGTCAATTGTAAGCTGTAAATAATGTCATTGCTTTCTCCACCACCCCACCCACTCTCTCTCGGTCTGTCGGCTCAGATCTACATTTTGCAGACGTATCACACGCCTTCCACGTTCTCACCTATTCCTTATGGCTCATTTTTCCTTTTACCCTTTTCACTTTCGGTTAATGGATAGCGCATTTTTTTCAACTCTAGAATTTCTCACTCTTCAAACCTGCACAGTAATAAGCATCCGAGTAATTATCTTTCGATTATTTAATCTCATAAAAATGCATGATTGACTTAAAAGAACTAGTTAAAACCTAAATAGCAAACAAAAAGAATGAAACAATCAAATGATAATTAAGATATTAATTATATATATATAAACTCTTTAGAATTTTTCTAGGTTTAAATTTATCTTAATTCAATTATTAATCATAGTTTTTTGGACCAGTAGAAAATTTTAAATTATAACTATATTCTTTTTCAAGAAATATAGCTCCTGTTCTTAAGTTGATTTATTAAAATATTTTTCTCTTTAAAATGCATTAACTTATTCAACAAAACTTTTTGCTAGATTTAATTTTAACCTAAAAAATTTATGTGACCATATCTTTAGAACACGATGCAACTCTTATCATTCACACAAAGATATATTCATACATATGAATTTATCAATTTCTATATATGATATATGAAAACAACACAGTAAAAAAATTAGCTGAAACGCAAGGTTTAGGGAGATCCAATAATATGCAGTCTTACTCCTAACGAGACATCTTTTATCAATTTCCTAGTACATTAAAGTTTTCTATTGCGGATCAATATCCCCAGTAAGTTCCAACAATATTATATCATTCTTGATCATCTTATCTCAATTCTTCTTAGGTCTTCCTTTTCTTTTATTATAGTCTCTAAGTATAATCTTCTCGTATCTTCTCACTAGAGCATTTGAGTGCCTCCTCTTAGTATGTCCAAACAACCTAAACCTTGTCTTTCTTAATTTTTTAATAATATTATTCCCCTTTATTTGTCCCTTACCATTACGTTTCTGACCTTATTCCTTCTAGTATAGTTACACTTCTAACGGAGCATTCTTATCTCTGTCACCATTAGCTTATGACTATGCATTTGTTTGATAACCAACACTATGCCCCATAGAGTATAGCAGACCTAATCTCTAAACAATATAATTTACCTTTAACTTGAGTGATATCTTCTTGTCACATAAAACTCCTGATGCACTTCTCCATTTAAGTCACCCTGAAATGATCCAATGAACTATATCTTTATCAATCTCTCTATTATTCTGGATGATCAATCCTAGATACTTAAAAACAATCATTTTTTAATATAACTTTTGAACCAATCTTCACCTCCACATCGACAGCCACTTTATACACCAAAAAGTTAAACTCCACATACTCAATATTAGTTTTACTCAATCTAAAGCCCTTCGACTCTAATGTATACCTTCAAAATTCATGTTTGACATTGATACTCTCTTTTGTCTCATTCACTAAAACAATGTCATCAACAAACAACATACACCTATATATGATATATGAAATTGAATTAAAATACTTGCAAATTTCAATTCAAAAATAAAAAATAATTATAAATAGTTCACAAGAAAAATTGGATCTTTCATTAAATCAAAGAATCGATTCAAAAGTGTTCATCTGATCTAGATCTATCCTAATTTAGTTCATATTAAGATAAAGAAAACTAGTAAAATCAAGCAAGAATGCAAAACAAGATAATTCGTTCTCATAGATCTTGAAATCCTGAGGTTCTTCAATTGAATCGTGATATAAATCATCTTTTTTCTATCCAAAGTTGCTCATTTCTATCTCAAGATACTTTAATTGGTCTATAATAATACGCTTACATTTTTATATGGTCATATTGGTTTTGCTTTCTTTTATTCTCTAAAAACCTTAGAAATTGGTGATATTAAAGTTAATATAGACCCAACTTTGTAAAATCACTACCAACACAGATTCTTTTTGGATATATGTTATTTAATTGCCTAACAATCAAACCCTACCTCATTAATGATAAGTGTAAATTATACTATGTTTTGATAGATGTTTAAGTGTACTTTTGAGTATTTATTAGATGATTATCATGTATATAGGCCTAGAATTATGTTATTATTAGTGATTGTTTATATTCTAAGTGTATGTATGGTTTTGAGCATGATTTGGATCTTAATTTTATGTTTCAAGAGGTGTTTGATGTGTGTTTGAGTGTATGGAAACAGGAAATTTAAGAAAAGAGAAGAATTAGAAGTATGGAAGTGTTAAGTCAAAATGACTTTACAATTAATAATTTTGATGAAGACCAAATAATAATAATAATAATAGAATAAAGTAAGACGAAGCTGCGAAGCGAAGAAACTAAGACGCAAGCAGAAAAGTAAGACGCAAGTAGAAAGTAAGACGAAGCGCGGAGGAGAAACTAAGATGAAACGCAGAGACGAAAGAAAATAAGACAAAGCGAAGTCGAAAATGAGACGAAAGAAAATAAAACGAAGCGCATAAACTAAAACGAAGCGGAGTCGAAAATGAGACGAAAGAAAGTAAGACGAAGAAGAAGCAAAACTAAGACGAAGGTCCAATATCACGTCAGATGGATAATCAGTTTGAGTTAGTTACAGAACTCAACTGAATAACTATTTCTTCAAAGATCAAGAAATAAGAAGAAAGAAGCAGTTATCA
>JANKOD010000002.1:20628781-20639509 GCA_026284645.1 Erythroxylum acuminatum
AACCTAAAAAAATTTTGTGACTATATCTTTAGAACACGATGCAACTCTTATTATTCACACAAAGATCTATTCATACAGATCCTATCCTTAAGTTGATTTATTAAAATATTTTTCTCTTTAAAATGAATTAACTTATTCTTCAAAACTTTTTGTTAGATTTAATTCTAACCTAAAAAAATTTTGTGACTATATCTTTAGAACACGATGCAACTCTTATTATTCACACAAAGATCTATTCATACATATGAATTTATCAATTCCTATATATGATATATGAAAACAACAAAACAGTAAAAATTAGTTGAAATGCAAGGTTTGGGGAGATCCAATAATATACAATCTTATTCCTAACGAGACATCTTTTATCAATATCTTAGTACATTAAAGTTTTCTATTGCGGGTCAATATTCTTAGTAAGTTCCAACAATATTATATTATTCTTGATCTCATCACCTCAATTCTTCTTATGCCTTCCTTTTTATCTATTATAGTCTCTAAATATAATCTTCTCACATCTTCTCACTATAACGTTTGGGTGCCTCCTTTTAGCATGTCCAAGCAACCTAAGCTTTGTCTTTCTTAAATTTTCAATAATATTAATCACCTTTAATTTGTCTCTTACCATTACATTCTCGACCTTATCCCTTTTAGTGTGGTTACACATTTAACGAAGTATTCTTATCTTCATCACCATTAGCTTATGACTATGCATCTGTTTGATAACCAACACTCTGCCCCATAGAGTATGGTAGAACTAATCTCTAAACAATATAATTTACCTTTAGCTTGAGTAGTATCTTCTTGTCACATAAAACTCCTGATGCACTTCTTCATTTAAGAGACCCTGAAAATGATTCAATGAACTATATCTTTATCAATCTCTCCACTGTTCTGGATGACCAATCCTAGATACTTAAAAACAATCATTTTTTAGTATAACTTTTGAACCAATCTTCACCTCCACATCGATAGCCACCTTATACACCAAAAAGTTAAACTCCACGTACTTAGTCTTAGTCCTACTCAATCTAAAGGCCTTCGACTCTAATGTATACCATCAAAGTTCATGCTTGTCATTGATACTCTCTTTTGTCTCATACACTAAAACAATGTCATCAGCAAACAATATACACCTATATATGATATATGAAATTGAATTAAAATACTAGCAAATTTCAATTCAAAAACAAAAAAATAATCACGAATAGTTCACAAGAAAAATTGGATCTTTCATTAAATCAAAAAATCAATTTAAAAGTGTTCATCTCATCTAAATCTATCCTAATTTAGTTCATATTAAGATAAACAAAACTAGTAAAATCAAGAAAGAATGCAAAACAAAATAATTTGTTCTCATAGATCTTGAAATCTTGAAGTTCTTTAATTGAATTGTGATATAAATCATCCTTTTTATGTCCAAAGTTGCTCATTTCTATCTCAAGATACTTTAATTGGTCTCTAATAATATGCTTACATTTTTATATGGTCATATTGGTTTTGCTTTCTTTTGTTCTCTAAAAACATTAGAAATTGGTGATATTAAAGTCAATATAGACCTAACTGTGTAAAATCACTACCAACGCAGATTCTTCTTGGATATATGTTATTTAATTGTTTGACGATCAAACCCCACCTCATTAATGATAAGTGTAAATTATACTATGTTTTGATAGATATTTAAGTGTACTTTTGAGTATTTCCTAGATGATTATCATGTATATAGGCTTAGAATTATGTTATTATTAGTGTTTGTTTATATTCGAAGTGTTTATATGGTTTTGAGCATGATTTTGATCTTAATTTTATGTTTCAAGAGGTGTTTGATGTGTGTTTGAGTGTATGGAAACAGGAAATTGAAGAAAAGAGAGGAATTGGAAGTATGGAAGTAGGCAAACAACCAGCTTTTTCAGCACGCGACTCTTTTTGTAATTTTAACATTTTGGGGTTATTTTTGGAACCAAATTAAGTGGATAGACCCTAGAAAGAACCCTAGAAGCCTCAAGAACTATTTAAAAACATAAAAAAGGATCCACCATCTTCCAAAGTGAGAGAGCAAGAAGGAGGAGCAAGAAGAGCAATCCAGAAATTCCAGATTTCAAGTTTGAGTTCAAATCAAGTTCTTTCTTTCTTTCCTTTGTTTATTTTATTAAACTTAATGTGTAACTTGGATTTGAATAGGTTATTTACGCTTAGGATGCTCTAATTATTAGATTTGGATTTGTTCTTGAGTTGTTTTGTGACTTGATTGTTGTTGATTTCAATTCAATTTTCTAGTGTTGTGATGCTTGGGTATGCTAATACTTTGATAATAAATCGAGAAAGTGAGTCGAAAGTAATCCGATTAGGTTGGATAACGAGAGTTAGTGACCCAATAAATCTCCCAAATATCAAATTGGTAATCATATGAAGAGAGATCTTGTGTGAAAACCTGATTATTCAATAGATCACTTAAGAACTAGTTGAAAATGTTAGGTAGATTTTATGAATCGAGAGGTTGCAAAATATGGAATTTTGTAATCAATTAGGGTTAATCAATTAGGTTTAATTGATTAGGTCTTGAGAAAGAGTATTCAATCCCTTAAAAGATCTAGAATCAACATATAATTGAATCAATAACAGTTAGGGAGCAAAATAACGATAGAATAAATCCTAAGCTTCATCCTTGATGTTCCTCACATATTTGTGGTAGCTCATTTGTTATTTGATTATTTTCTTACTTTTATTTAATTGTTTTAAAATTTTGATATTTTATTTTCATTCAATTCATATCCCAATACCTCAGACAAAGTTAGGTTCACTTAATTCTAACTATTTTCTCATAGAATCAACACCTTTAATACTACAAGTTTACGATCCGTATACTTGCAAATATTAGGGGTTTTATTATAAGCAAAAATTGCTCATCAATTAATCCTTTAAGTACACAAGTTTATCTTGAATACAAAAAGATAAAACCAACATCAATTGGACACAATTTTGTGTCTTAAATCATATTCTAAATCTTTCCTATAAAATTATGCCAAAATTGCTCTAACTTGACTTAACTTTATGTAAATTCATTCCTTCTTCATTGGATAGCTAAAACAAGGTTTGAAGATAAAGTATAAGCTAAATTAAGTACTGAAACCTATAAAAACTATCAAAATACAAACAAAACACTCTCAAAATCATATCAAAATCATATTAAGATCATAGTTTAATTAATGCATATAAAATTTCTTCACACCTAAGCAGTTGTTTGTCCTTAAGTAAATCAATTTCGTTACTTTTAACTTAAATAAAGGGCAACTCCAAGAAAGAATTTAATAAGTCAATCGGAACAATTAAGACTCTCCATTATTTATTTAATTGCAAAGTTTATTAATTTTTCAGGCATATTAGCTGCTTACATCAAATCATAAATCAATTCAATTTAAGTCCAAAATCTATCAAATTTTAACTCATTCCATAAATTTTAACTTACTGCTTAAATGAACATATATAAGAAAGATGCTTCAAGTTTCAAACATCTCCATAACCTTTATTGATAGAAAATACAATATTGACTTTAAATCAACACTAGAGCATAGAGGCTTGTTTAAAAAGTTACCTAACCTTTTGACATGAAAATTAAACACCTTGTCATACTTACTCATACTTACTCAATTACGTCACCGTTTTAAATGACTACTAACATAAATTTTTAGCTTTAACCTTTTTCCGTGGTTTGAAGCTAGCAAAGTGAACTTAGTTTATGCTCACTTAGTCACACATTTTTTTTCTCTTTTTTTCATAAGAAAAATTGATGAGATACTAAAAATGGTTTTAAAATAGACAATTATGTTAATCTCTCTTGAAAGTTGTTTAAATTGGTTTACATAAAAACCTAATTAATCTTAGGAAGAATTATAATAAAATAGGAAACTCTAAATTTTAATAAGACTTTTAAAAGAAATAGGAAATTCTAATTTATCTTAGGAAGACTTCTAAAAAAAATAGAAAACTCTAATTTATCTTAGGAATAATTCTAGATAAAATAAAAAGGAAGCAAAGAGATTGAGTAAAATTTAAAATAAAAATTAAATTAAAATAGGAAATTATTAAAAAATCATATATAGAAGGATGTTAAATAAGGGGTGATTACGTACTAGTCAATATTCTGTTATGCCCAATCGTAAAGAAATTCAAAGAAGAATGCTTGATAAGGCGTGATCACATACTAGTCATTATACCATCCTGCCCAAAGAGAAAGAAATGAAGAAAGGGATGTTGGATAAAATGAGATAATGTGCTAGTAAATATCATATTCTGTCTAAGAATTCAAATGCCTCATCACTTACAAACTAAAACGAAGTCATTTTAAATAGTTAAAACCAAAATGGCAATGTTTTGGAAGAGGGATTTGAGCTATTGTGATAAGAGGCTTAGGTGGTTCGAACATATTAAGACAGCTTTGTTTACTATAGTCATCGACATCTTGGCATGGGTGGTTTTTTTGCTAAATTGATAGTTTTTTTTTTTGGAATAATTATCCTCCATTAATTGTTCAGTTTTTTGCAATTTTTCCATTAAGAAAAAAAGAATTTTTTAAGGCTCTTATACTCATTATGCTTAGGAATGAACAGAGGGGGGCTTTACTGAGACTAACTAGTAAAAGTTGTTTTCTTTTGCTCATATAACCGTGTAGTGTTAATCAAGCTCATGTTTGAATGGAAATTGAGATATGCCAAATATATGTGAAATAGATTCTTACGGTAGTTGATAGAGTAATCATTGATCATAAAAAGAGAAATAGCTAAGAAGAACTAAGGACAGGTGATACAAATGATATAACTTTATTAAAACTTATCGAAGGCTTAACCCTCAATAAGAAATTTTGACAACATAGGATACGAGTAAAAGATTTTTCATAAAGAGGTCCTCTTTCTTATAGTTCTTTTGATTTTTTTTTAATTGAAGGAATTTTCATTAGCTATAGTGAAACTATTTACAATGTTACTACAATGGGGTTTCCCATATAAAATTCCAAAAAGAACTTTCTACAATGGCAAAGCCATAAAAGCTAGTTGTTATGAACCCAAGAAACTAAATTATAGAAACCACCTTGCTTTCATACGATCGGATGGCTTGTGAGTGACGTCTTTGGCTATCACAAGGCCACGAATCTTGTTAATGATCTCCTCAGCTAGTTGGTAAAGGCTAGTTTGCTCCTGTCTATAAATCTTGTTATTCCTCTCCCTCCATATATTATAAATTGTAAGCGTAAATGTTGTTTTGAAAAGCAAATTGTTCGTCCTCTAAGAGCTCGGTATGTTGATGATCCATTGGAGTGTATTAGTCTAGTCGTATGCATTGCTATACTCTACAAGCTTATGAAGAAGTTGACTCCATATAGAAATGGAGTAGATACAACTGAAAAATAAATGGTTCCTATCTTTTGCTAGTGTCTTGCATAATTCACTTATGGGATTGAAAGTCCTGTGCCACATATCTTTGGTGATTAGTTTGTTCTTGATTGCTAACCACATAAACATTGAAGCTTTGGGGCTAATGCATTACTACTGGAGAAGAGAGTATTAGGGAACAATTGAGTAACTAGTTTCGAGGATGTTATCGCATGACTTATTTGTAAAAGATTTGTTGGAGTGGAGTTCCACACAATTTTATCCTCGTTGCTTCTGTTTTGGAGACAAGGGAAAAACTGACATAGTACATGAAATTCTTTGAATTATCCAGACCATTGGCCTTTAGAGATGAGTAATGCAACTTTTGCATTGTGAGGGATGCGTCGTCTGAACTGCATTAGATCATTTCTTCACATTAGTGGACTGAATTTAGTCTAATTATCATACCAAACCCATATGAAATCACCATCACCAGTTGATAATGAATATACAGATAAATAATACCTCTCATTTTCAGCACATGACGAAAGATCCAAGAACCACTCTTGATGACAGGTAGTTGCCAGAAACTTTGAGAAAGGATGTAAGTTTCATAAACCCACTTAATTCAGATTGGGTTTTTTTCCGTTAGTAACCTCCATACATTTTTTCAAAGAAGAAAATTTTGCATAGTAGTTATAGAGAGTACGCCTAGGCCTCTTTGTTGCTTGGTAGTTGTCACCTCTCCCCACTTCACTTTTGCTTTCTTGGCATTATCTGTAGAACCAAATCAGAGGAAAGCTTTAATAGTTATGTCTAGCTCTTTGATCACTTTCTTAGGCAGAATTAAGTTGTTTATCCAATGAATGTGTAAGCTAGTGAGAACTGAGATAATAAGTGTGACCCTTGCAGCCATGGAAAGAAAACGATTCTGCCAAGCTAAAAAATTTTATTTATATCGTTCCAAAAATGGAAGACAGTCAGAATAGGTGAGTTTACCGTGAGATATGGGAACTCCCAGGTATTTATTTGGACGATAGTGTGCTTAGCTCCATTCCCAAGAAACTAGCAAGCTCGAGAGCATTTTACATGCCCAAGGAGTAATAAAAGATGCATTTCTAGATATTTATTAATAAAAGCTGCATTTCTGGATATTTATTCTCAGCCTAGACCAGCTTGAGAATCGGGCAAGGATTTCTTTAAGAATATTTATGGAAAACTGTCCACTCCAGATAATAGGATTAGATCGTCGGCAAGCATTATATTTGTGAGTTCAAGAGCACGACATTTATGATGGTAACAGAAGTAACCATTGTGTGAAGTCAACTTTCTAATAATTCGCGACAACACCTCAGGTGAGAGGGGATTACCTTGCCTAATCCCCCTCCCACATTTCAGTGGTTTAGTTGATAATGATTCTTGCTTATAAGGCATGAAGACATAACATAATCCATTTCGTAAATTGGATTGGGAATTGCAAAGCATCAAGGTATGCTTTTATAAATGTCCAGCTAATTGTGTCAAATGCCTTATAAAAATCTACTTTCTTGATGCAGCTCTTCAGTTTTTTCCCAAATTGATACTCTTTAAGTAGTTCTTGCATGAGCATTATATTGTCTCTAATAGAATCTCTATAAAAGCTCCTTGAGTATGAACGACAATGTCCTTTAAGACTTTTTTCAATTTTCTAGCTAAAAGCTTGGCAATGGCCTTGTAAATGGTATTGCAATATGGAATAGGTCTATAATCCGATAGGGAGCTAGTAATTAACTTCTTTGGTACTAAGCATATGAAAGTGTGATTGATTTCTCGCAATATCTTGCCTGAATGCAATGTTTCCAGTATAGCTTGTGTCAATATTGTCCAGTGATGGTTGAAGTCTGTTGAAAGAAATGAGTCGTGAAACCATCAAGGCTAGGAGATTTCGATGGATTCATTGAGAAAAGAACTTCTCTAATCTCTGCCTTTGAGAAAGGGGCTACAAGGAAGTCTTTTATGTGTTGACTAATGGGGTCATGAAAATAACAACTCAAATCTGGTAGATGATTGGTCTGGTGTGGACTTCCTAACAATTGAATAAAATACTCACAAGTGATAGTCATAAGGGATTGTTGATCATAGTATTGGATGCCATGCTCATCTGTAAGCTACACAATTCGATTGCTATTTCTTCTTGCAAGTAAGGAAGCATGGAAATATTTTGTGTTCTAATCCCCTTCCTTCAACCAAGTCATCATTGCCTTTTGTTAAAGTATGGATTGATTCTAAGAGAGAGCTAGCTGATACTCCTTAAGTTGTAATTTTTCTAAGGTCCTGAGTTAAGTATCGCAAGGAAATAGATAACATTCTTCTTGAACTGGCTAGAGCCTTGTTTTGCACTCTTAGATCTATCAAGAAAATTGAGAAGAAAATCTTTTTAGTGATGTTTTTACTCTTCGTAATTTCTGCATAAGTTGGAAGGACTTGTTTCCTTCATCATTGATTTGCCAACAGTTCGTGACTAGGTCTATAAAACCTTCTTGCGTTTTGAGGCCATTAAAAAATCCGAATGGTGTTCCTCCGAATATAGGTTGGGACATATTGTGAATCATGATACTTGAACGATTAGATAGAAGATTATCAACAAAATGTGCAAAAAGATTTAAGAAAAGTAGATAACCAGCTTGGATTAACCATGACCCTGTCTAGCTTCCTACAAATTAAATAAGAGCCTTGCTGGTTGTTGGTCCAGGTAAGAAGTCTACTGTTACAACATAGGTCTATTAGGTGGATTCTTTGGAGAAATGATTCCAGCTCTTTACCTGTGATTGATTGTAGGCCTTGCCCTCCTTTAGTTTCTGTAGTGGACTTGATGCAGTTGAAATCACCAACCACTAGCCAAGGGTCTGTGATATTTCTTTTCAGTTGTTGAATAGAGCTCCATAACAAGTCTTTTTAAAATTGACTGGACAGAAACATGTTTCATATTGTAGTAGCACAGAATTCTGCCATTATAGTGGGAAGATAAATTGGTAATGATAGACTAGTTAGTTCCCAAAATCTTAGAGATTTGAGAAAGTCTTGAAGCTTTGATTTTCATTTCTAGTAAACCTACTATATAAGGCTATTTAAGCGTAACTATATCTTTAACCATAGCTTGTTTATGAAAAACTTGTCCACTCCATATAGTAGGATTAGATAGTCGGCAAGCATTATATTTATGACTTTAAGAGCACAAAATTTATGATGGTAACATAAGTAACCATTGTGTGAAGTCAGCTTTCCAATAATTCGCGACAACCCCTCCGTAACTAGAACAAAAAGATAAAGTGAGAGAGGATTATCTTATCTAATCCCCCTCTCACATTTCAGTGGTTTAGTGGGGCTTCCATTGACAATGATGCTTGTTGATGAGGTTTGAAGACATAACATAATCCATTTCATAAATTGGATTGGGAATTGTAAAGCATCAAGGTATGCTTTTATAAATGTCCTGCTAATTGTGTCAAATGCCTTACAAAAATCTATTTTCTAGATGTAGCTCTTTAGATTTTCCCAGATTGATACTCCTTAAGTAGTTCTTGTATGAGCATTATATTGTCTCCAATAGAACAACCCTCTACGAAGTCTCCTTGAGTATGAACGATAATGTCCTTTAAGACTTTTTTCAATCTTTTAGCTAAAAGCTTGGCAATGGCCTTGTAAATGGTATTGCAATATGAAAAAAAGGTATATAATCCAATAGGGAGCTAGGAATTAACTTTTTTGGTACTAGGCATATGAAAGTGTGAATTCTCGCAACATCTTACCTGAACGCAATATTTCCAGGATAGCTTGTGTGAATATTGTCCAGTGATGGTCGAAGTCTATTAAAAGAAATGAGTCATGAAACCATCAGGGCCAAAAGATTTCGATGGATTCATTGAGAAAAGAACTTCTCTAATCTCTGCCTCTGATAAAGGGGCTATAAGGAAGTCTTTTGTGTGTTGACTAATAGGGTCATCAAAATAACAACTCAAATCTAGTAGATGATTGGTTTGGTGTGGACTTCCCAGCAATTGAATAAAGTACTCACAAGTGATAGTCATAAGGGATTGTTGATCATAGTATTGGATGCCATGCTCATCTGTAAGCTACTTAATTCGATTGCTATTTTTTCTTGCAAATAAGGAAGCATAGAAATATTTTGTGTTATGATCCCCTTTCTTCAACCAAGTCATCCTTGCCTTTTGTTGAAGTATGGATTGCTTCAAAGAGAGAGCTTGCTAATACTCCTTAAGTTGCAATTTTTCTAAGGTCCTGAGTTGAGAATCGTGAGAAAATAGATAACATTCTTCTTGAACTAGTTGGAGCCTTGTTTTGCACTCTTGGATCTGTCAAGAAAATTGAGAATAAAAGCTTTTTATTGATGTTTTTACTCTTCGTAATTTCTGCATAAATTGGAAGGACTTGTATCCTTCATCATTGATTTGCCTACAGTTCATGACTAGGTCCATAAAACTTTCTTGCTTTTTGAGGCCATTGAAAAATCTAAACGGTTTATTCCTTTGAATACAGGTTGGGACATATTGTGAATCATGATACTTGAACAATTAGATAGAAGATTATCACCAAAATGTGCAAAAGATTCGGGAAAAGTAGATAACCAGCTTGGATTAAACATAACCCTGTCTAGTTTCTTACAAATTAAATAAGAGCCTTGCTGGTTGTTGGTCCAGGTAAGAAGTCTAATGTTACAACATAGGTTTGTCAGGTACACTATTTGGAGAAACGATTCTAGCTCTTTACTTATGATTGATTGTGGACCTTGTCCTCTTTTAGTTTCTGTAGTGGACTTGATGCAGTTGAAATCACTAGCCATTAGCCAAGGGTCTGTGGTATTTCTTTTCAATTGTTGAATATAGTTCCATAACAAGTCTCTTTAAAATTGATTGGACATAAACATGTTTCATGTTGTAGTAGCACAAAATTCTGCCATTATAGTGAGAAGATAAGTTGGTAATGATAGACCAATCAGTTCCCAAAATCTTAAAGATCTGAGAAAGTCTTAAAGCTCTAATTTTCGTTTTTAATAAACCTACTATATAAGACTGTTTAAGCATAATCTTTAACCATAGCCTGTTTGTTGGATCCCGTTTCCGGAACCCAACTCTCTTGCTTACTTATGAAGCCTTGAACTTAATCGTGAAACCGGAGCGTGTGTGTAACCTTGAAGGGTTATAAATTTATTTTTTCATTCTTAATCCATGTGAACCGTCAATAGACATCATGAATACATCTTCAATCTTGTAACATCCCAAAATTCACTAACAATAGTTCCATAGTGTGCCCATGCTACCTAATCACCATGCTTGAACTTATTTCTCCTACGCGTACACCGAATTTG
>JANKOD010000002.1:20668974-20693152 GCA_026284645.1 Erythroxylum acuminatum
ATAGAACATAACTCTTCATTGTAATTACCAGAGGATAAGTAATTATGAATGATACAAATGTAATTATAATTAATAGACAGAAATTTGTAATAATTGCAGTTACTTCTACAATATAAAACCTTGTAACAATTGTAGTTTCCTTAACAATATGAAAAGCTTACATCCAAATATTAAAGTGGTAAGTGATTGAATAAAAGATAAAACGAGTCATAATAAACATAATAGTTACATTTGCTCTTTTAACTATTACAATGTCTCTTTTTTTTGTACTTACATTCGATGACCAAGTTATGAAATCGTATGGGACCTACAAAATAAAGATATAAACACAAATATTAGGACTTATGACAAATTTGCATTATGTACATAAATTTTTACACGTACTTATTTCTTGCGAACAATAACATATCTTCTAAACAAGACTCTTACCCCACTGCACATAATTTGTTTGACATATTTTACTACAAAACAAACTTTCATCTCTTTCACAAATACCAAGTGCCTACAAGAGACCTTCAATTTGAATATTGATTAGCATTAATTTATATGATTGGCATTACTACAAACAATAATTGAATTACTTACTTTCTTATTAACGCATTCAAAAAAATGTGACCAATGTTAGGCTTAGTATTTGAAATCCGAACTTCATCAAAGCATTACAATTGGGGCAATTAATATTCAACATCTATATTATATATAGAAATATCAATATTAATTATATCTGAATCCAATTAAATTATCAAATATAACAAATAATATATATTACATTTATTTTACCGCTAAACTTTATGTTTTCTCTTCACAAAATTGAGAATATATCCTTCCAGCTTTTCCTACACTATTAAAAGAACAATAAATAACATCCTTGAATCCACTAACAACACCTTGACAATCTTCCCATGTGAAACATTTTCTAGATGCATAACCAACAAAAGCTACATATACATTATTTCTACCCATAAATGGTTATCTTGTTACAGTATCATCATACGAATATTTAATTACTACCCTAAATGTAACACTACTATGATTTCTTCTCATAAATGCAACCAACAAAGAATTAAATTTCCAAAATGTTAGCATAATATCCCCAATATTAAGATTTTAGCTAAACTACCATTGCATTTACAAAATGATAGAGAGGAAGCTTCTTCCCTGCAAAATAGGATGAAGTATCACATAATTGAATATTTAGGCTGTGGACTATGCAATGTCATATTTTTCAGTAATTACCAAGATGTATATATTCCGCATACAACACAAAACAAAGTATGAATCGACCATCATGCATTCAGTTACTTTGATTTTTTAATTTGACTTGCATTTCATACTAAGAACCAAGTGTATGAGTAGACAAGGTTTTTACAGTGCAATTTTTTATGTACACATAAAAGTCAATCCTCCTTTTCAATAACAAATAAATTGTATCCTAGCACGATCCAATTTGAAACCCTAGTGCCCTAGCATAATACAAGTCAATTTTTTGGAAGCACAAATCCAATTTGAAACCCTATTACAAGAAATTGGATTTGTGCTTTCAGAATCCTAGTATAATACAAGTCAATTTTTTGGAAGCATAAATCCAATTTGAAACCCTAATATAACAAATTGGATTTATGCTTTTGGAACCCTAGCACAATCCAATTTGAAACCTCGTACAACATCATACCATTTCATACAGAACGCGAATCAGAGTGGAAAGAACAATAGAGAGAAAGGATCAATCGTACCCTAGTCAGCGCCACAAGAAGTTCGGCGACTAAATCTTCAGTTTTTACCCGCCGATGAAATCACTCTCTTATGAAGCACCCACGTACGAAATCACAAAGAACACCTGTTGGTTTGATGCAGCAAATAACTTTGCGATAGAAGAAGCACCAATACACAAATTCACTCTCTTATGAATATTGGGGGATTTGGACGATTTTAGTTTACAGATTAGGGATTTTAGAGTAAGAGTTTTAAGTGTTGATCGATAGAGAAGAGACGAAGAAGATAGGGAGAAGGGAGGGACATCTAATTTAGTTGAAACGACATCATTTTACTATCAAAGCTAGACGACATCATTTTGCTAATCAGACAATCTTCTTCTAAACCAGCTGTGATTTCTGATTAGTGAGGGGCATCGACACGTTGTTGTGCCACGTTAGTACAGATAACGATGAAATTAACGTCGGACTATAATTGAAACAAATTGAAAGTTTGGACATTTTACTGCTACTTTTTTAAGTTTAGGTTATAATTGAAAAATTGAAGAAAGTTTGAGCTTTTTTTAGTAATTAACCTTTGATTATTGTATGTTATTAGTTTTATTGTTTATATTTTTATATGCTTTAGTCTAATGGCATCTAAATTAGACTTATTTATACTCATCTTAATTATTGACTTATTTTTACTCATCTTAATTATGGGATAATCATAAAAAATTGTTTTGATAAATTATTAAATATTGTAAATAGATATTGTTTATGTAGATATAGGCTTAGTAGCATTAGAGTTGGAATTTTCAAGTGATTTTCAACATTAGAGGATAAAACCAAATTTAACAAGCGTTATATTTTAATATTTAAAAAATTAATCAGTATTTTATAATTATTTTAATACTATTTTACACTTTAACATTATAAAATTGTACTTACTAAACTTTAAATAAGAATATAACAGTGGTAACAAAATTAATGGTACTAACTTATTTAAAAAAATTAAATATTAAAGTGAAAATTATATATTATTAATATCTAAATAAATTATTTTTAATATGATATTAGTATATACTATGTCTAAATTATTTAATTGTAATCTTATATAAATCAAATTGATAATTAGTACAATGAAAATTGACTAAAACTCAATTATTAAAATATAATTAATATTATTTTAAAAATTAAAGTATAATGTCATGTCATAAATGTTGATAAAGTGTAATTTAGAAATTTGACCTAAAAAATAGACATGAGATAGTGAGTAAGTCGGTCAGAAATCCGGGCATGGCATGGCAGACACTAGACCTTTCCAAAGGATGTAAGTCAGAAATATCGGCCCCTCTTTACTCGTGCCGTATTTCTTTTGAGCTTTTCATCACAAGAACTACTCCGAATATACTAAGTCTAAAGAATGAAACCAAAAACAACTAATCCGAATATACTAAGTCCAAAGAATGAAACCAAAAACATGATTAGCTGTTGCCTTACATTGATTTAATCTTATTTAGCCATGTAATTTGAAGACATTGCTAGCGATTTTGATATTTTTGTGATTGAATTCAGTTTTTATTTCTCCAATTGATGTTAGTTTAAAAGGTTACGACCATGATTACATTTTTTTCTTAATAAAATGGTGAAATTTGTTTGACCAACACTTTATCCTCTACGGGTTGACCCGGTGCGAGTGGAGATTAGTTTGAAAATAGATGACCTGAAGGCGTCTTCTCACAATTGGGACCCTCTTAAAATACTTCGTGGGCTAACAAAAAAATACGTTTGTGTACATATCAAATAACTTGTAGATATTATTTGTATTAAAATTCAAATCGGTGGAAGAAAGTTCATTCCTACACGTGGGCATGATTTGGTATGTAATTCTCGGGGTAGTCGAGTTGGTAGAGTAGAGGGGTTTGGAGTCTTAAAGTTATGTGTTCGATTACTTTTACCTATACTCTCTCGATCAAATTTATCATACAGGATTTGTCTAATATAAAATACCCAATTAACATAATTTATAAACTATTACATCAATCTAAAAATTTATTTAATGCGTATCTAAAAATTAACGACTGCTGCGTTTATTTCGTAAAGAAGTTGATTAGCTAACGTATTACGTAATATATAAATTGGAGGTCTAAAATGTCCTCTCGTTGGGGCACATCAAAAGAGAAAATCTTACAATTCCTTTCGGCCAAATGAGACTCGATTTCTCGGAGATGATTAGGTAGGAATAACTTATTTTTGCACTGCCTTTGAGCTCTTTAAGAAACGCGATGATGGAGGTGGAGGATGAGGTCGGCAAAGGAAGCTGCTACAAGTTATCTCCAAGAACCAAAACGCAAACACCTGCTCCGTTTTTGTCCAAGACGTATGATCTTTTGGAAGAAGGCGCAGGTGAAGGTGAAGGTGAAGGTGAAGGAAAGAGAGTTGCTTCGTGGAATGCGGAGGGAAATGGAATTGTGATAGGGTCACCCCCCGAGTTCTCGGACCACATTCTGCCTCGATACTTCAAGCACAGCAACTTCTCTAGCTTCATTCGCCAACTTAACACCTATGTGAGTACTCGGAACTATATGCTTTCATGATGATAACTAAAACTTGAGTATCTATATTTGTTGATGCTTTGGCAAATCTATACTTATCAATTCAAAATAGGGATTCAAGAAAACATCCTCCAAGAGATGGGAATTCAAGCATGAGAAGTTTCAAAAGGGCAAGAGGCACATGTTAGTCGACATCACCAGAAAGAAATGCGGCCCAAGTGTATTCCCTGCATACCTCAAGGCTTCTAGTTACCGAGAGAATGCAAGTTCTGCTGTTGAAGAAAACATCCTTTCACCACTCATGGAAGAGAACAAAAATCTTAGAAGAGAGAAACTGGAATTAGAAATGCAAATAGCCCATTTCAAAACAATAGAAAATAGGCTGTTGGACTTTCTTGCTCAGACGAGATTAAAAGACTGCGTCAAGGAGCAGGAAATTACTATTACCAACAGAAATTTCTCAATTTGGTAACTGGGAATCAATTTTTAAATTAATTGTTTTTGTTTCAGAAATTTGAAGGCAAAAACGCCTGATAATGTTAACAGAAACAATTTTATGTAATAAATTTTTAGCTTTTGTTTACCCTGTTGCTTCACATATAACCCTGATAAATCCCAATTGCCTGGCTTTTCTAACGCTTGGATTTGGATTTAGATTTGGATTTGTCAATCTTTTAACAATGTTAGAAGTTTTTTTGGTTAAATGAGTTGCTATGAACTTGTCTCATGTCCTCATCTCAGTGGGACTTTAACTGAGTATTGTTGCTATTGTTTTGAGTTATTATGAACTTGACAACATAGAGAAGATAGTAAGCACAGAGAATCCGTCTTTACCACAGATTTGTCGGCAGGATTAGAGCATGAATTGTTAAGGGGATCTGGGGTTAGAGATTCAGTGATAGAACAGAGGTTTTCCAAGGCAATTTTGGTAAGTATCACAATCAACAAGTTTTGAAAGGGAAGGGAAAGAAGCTTGTCACCGCTATAGTTGGGATTTTGTAATTCTTAGTTGTTATTGGATTTATAAAGACAAAAAATCCTTCAGAATATCAAACGATTGCACTTAAGAAAAAAATTAGTCGCCATATTCTCATGGGTCCATACCTGTTTATCTATACTTTCCAAAGCAAGGTTGGACGTTCGTGCATTGAATCAATGCAGTTCTGCTTATCGAAGGCTGACAATAGTGCATTTTGTGCGGGTAATTGAACAATCATAACAAGACTAGTATTTAATGGTATGTAATAAGTTAGTGCCATTTTTTTTTGGTAAATCAATAAATTAAATAAATCAACAAAGAGTTATGTACATATCAAGAGATTGCCAAAGCTGCAAATTTCTTTCTGGAACCACAAGGAGTTAGTCCCATCTAAGAACATGAGGAATACTATTTGTGCCTTATGAACCGAAACAACCATAACAACCAGCCTATACATATTTACCAACCAAGATAACCTTGTAGGAAGGTATATCTTAACCAGCAGCACACACATTTACATAATTACATAGTAAAGCAATAAAGTAAAACAGGTCAGTCATTTTGCTAGTAAACCAGAACTAGACTTTCGAGTCGCCATGCAAAGGTTGAGCTTGCTAACTGTGTTCTCCTATTTGCTGAAAACCAAGGATGATCAGGCTCTCCCCTGCTTCTTGCATTTCTCTTATCCCTACCATCGTGATCCCAAGTGTGAGATCTCCCTAAATGCTTGTATAACTCTCACCCTTCCTTCTTTGATGAAACCTGTAGGAATGCTACCGATTCTTTAAGAAACCAATAGTGGAGATGTTGGTTCCCTACTGTTCCGAACTAGGATCTGCAAAACAAAACATAAGAGAAAATAATCCTTACCAACAGTTACCTTCCCTTGGTGTTTGAGTCGAGAAGTTCCATAACTTGTAAGACCACTCTAGTGTTTATGTTACCAACTTCCAAGGTCTTATCTTTTAATGTTGGTGATTTCTTTCGGACCAGAGGTTGTAAACAGTTACTGATAAGAGAATGATAAGAAGGTTGAGGTCAATATTTGTGTGGTTTGAGGGGTAATTAAACCAACTTAGAAAGGCATGAAGATTTATCAAATTTGGCAAATGGATTCATTATCCAAGAAAGACAAAGAGCAGTAATTTGGGACATATGAGAAGAGAAGTTTCTCCCTCGTTTGCAACTTCTTTAGAAAATCTAGCCATAGAATGAAGGAGTGTCTTAGGCTATTTCTTTTATGCCAGACTACTTTATACCACGGGACACAAGGATTAGGAGGTCTCAAGGTGGAGTAGGCTGAAACATTTGTGTATGTTTTGGAGGGGTTTGGAAGCCATTCCAGTCCATCAGGTCTGGAGTCTGGTTGATATGGTAAGGTTCCAAGGTTTGTATAGTCTTAATTGTGGCCTCATGCCAGCTCCACACATTATTTGTGAATATCTCATCAACTTTTGCATTCATCGGTAACTCCGATCCATTAATCACTCTCAAAGTTAAAAGGTCCTTCAGGATGTCTCTAGGATGCCAAGAGTCCTGCTATAAGAGCGTAAATATACCATTTCCTATCTTAAATCTGAATTGGTTCTCAATAAGATCCTAACATGTAATAGCTTCCTTAAACTCTAAGAACTATTATTATTAGGTTGTGCATTCCAAAAGGTTTTCCTTCTAAGAATAATTGTGTGCACCCATTTGACCCACAAAGTTTCATTGTCATTAAAAAGCACCCAAATTCTTTTTCGTATAAGCACATTATTCCATGTGGATAAATGTTTAATGACTAGATCACCCTCTTCTTTAGGTCTACGAAGGTCATTCCATTTAAGCTTCCTATGAGAATTAGACTCTACATTCTCAGAGCACAGGAAATTTCTTAATTTTGTCTTTATCTCTTTAATAATGAAGGAGGGAAGAATAAAATGACTAGACCAATACACCTGGAAAGTCGAGAGCACAAAAATAACCAACAGCAATCTACCAGCATAGGAAAGAATTCTATAGGTCCACTTGTTAACTCTAGCGTCAAAGTTATCAAAAAGAGGAATGCAATCTCTCCTAGAAAGCCTACCTGTTAAAAGGGGAACCCTTAGATAACGAATAGGGAGGTGACCTCTTTGAAGGCCCGTAAGAGATTCCAGCTGATGGCTTATATGACTCATATCAGAAGATAAAAATTACTGACTCTTGCTAAGGTTCATGTCCAGGCCAGACATATTTGAGAAAATACTTAGGCAATTAAGCAAAGTTTGAATTGAAGCCAAATTAGCATGACAAAACATTAAAAGATCATCAGCAAATAAAAGATGGGAAAGTTTTATAGCTTTACACCTCTAGTGGTATTTAAAGGAGCTATTACAAGCTATAGAAGCATCCAAACTCCTCGAGAGAACCTTTATATAGATAATGAAGAGATACAAGGATAAGAGATCCCCTTGTCTTAAACCAGATTTACCTCGAAATTTTTTTAAAGGTGATCCATTGATCAAAATCGAATACGAAGTGGAGGTTATATACTCTTCAATCCACTTAACAAAAATAGGAGGCAAACCTACTGCTAAGAGAACATTCTGGAGGAAATCCCAATAAATGAAATCATAAGCTTTTCTAAGGTCTATTTTTAAGGCACAACGCTTATGATTATTCGACAAGGGGTAGTTCTTAAAGATTTCTTGAGCTTGGAGGATATTGTCCCCTATTCTGCAACCTTTTATGAAGGCACTTTGACTAGGGCTGATGATGTGAGGAAGCAAGTCTTTAAGCCTATTAGTCATTATTTTAGAGATCACCTTATAAATAAAGTTATCACAGGAGATTGGTCTATAGTCATGCACTGTGGAAGGATGACCAGTCTTAGGAATCAGAGAAATAAAAGTAGAGTTAAGCTTTTTGAGAAGTTTTCCATGATGGAAAAAGTCTTGTATGGCTCTAGTAATCTCACCTCCAACAATATGCTAGGTTTTCTTAAGGAAGAAACCATTGAAACCCTCCGGACCTGGAGCCTTATTGGGGTTAAAGGAGTTAATAACATCCTTAATCTCTTGCATTGTGACATCCGAAAGGAGGTTGTTTTTAAGATTTGCAGGAATAGGAGAAGAAAAAAGATTTGTCATATACTCTTTAGAGCAGGAAAGGCTTTTCTTATTTCCAATAGTGATCTGAAAAAAGCCTATGAATTGTTGTTGGATCTCTTTAAACTCAACAATCCTACGCCCCGTATCCAACAATAAGGAGAGGATGTTGTTCCTATTCCTATTCAACAAGAGAGAGTTATAAAAAAATTTGGTCTTCCTATCTACCTCTTTGAGCCATTTAATACGGGAAGATTGTTTGTAAAACAACTCCTGGTCCCCTAAAACACAAATCAGATTAGTAATGACTTGATTTTCCTAGGCAGCCAAGTGAGGATTATTAGGCCAAAGACTTATTTGATCTTGGATATGATTAAGAGTAGCTTGACAGGTTTCAACTCTAATGTTTACATCCCCTACCTGATCAGAATTTAGAGATTTGAGAGCTTTTTTTAACTAATTTGAGCATAGAGACCCCACAAAACATAGAAGTTTCCCAAACCTGAGAAGAACAAGCATCTTCTACTGTATGAAGAAAATTTTCCTGAGAGACTAAGAAGTTGGAGAATCTGAAAGGAGAATGTCTTCTCTGTTGGTTTCCTAAAGCCCTAATCATTATGGGGGAGTGGTCTGAAATGTTTAGATTTTGAATAACTCCATAGGATCTAGGAAAGCAAGAACTCCAATCCGAATTGCTTGTTTTCTAGCTCTATCTAGTTTCCTAGCTATGAAGAGCTCCACTAATTGTTCTTGCCTTTCGTAGGTTGTCTTTTGTCTCGTCTAACATCTTTTACTTATTCCTAGAAAACACATAGGTACTAAGAAATTTACCTTCCATCTACCACTTTGCCACCTCTAATGGATTGAAAGGCCATTAACTTAACACTAGTTTGAAAGTGCTCTTTCCTATGGAGGAAGATCGCTGCAGGATATACACGAATTGTATGCTATGTAACAGCTCAAACCAACTTCATTGGCTGTCACTCACATAGCCTAAAATAATTTTCCATCAATGCATATATCCTTTTGATCTACCTATCCATTTATGGATGTTTTGTTATGTAAAACTTTAATTCTGCCTCCATTATATTGAATAAAGAAGTCTAAAATTTTTCCCGTAAATTGAGGGTCATGGTCACTCATTATATCTATTGGAATACCAAAGTGTTTCATTATATTTCAATAGAATAGGTTAGTTATTATATCTTCTAAGCAAGTTGATGGAGATGTAATGAAAGTAATATAATTAGTAAAGCAATCTACCATTACAAACATTGAGGCCTTTTCATTAACCTTTGAAAATCCCACAATGAAATCAAGAGACATTGATATCCATAACTTTAGGTAGAGGCTGCAACAATCTCACTTACTTTATATACCTACCTTATCTTATTAACAAATAAAACATGTTCAATAGTAGGCTTCAATGTCCTATTCCATATGAGGCCAAACATATAAATGTGATAATAATGCCATTATCTATCCCCTTCCCAAATCTCATGTTCAAAGTACATCACGTGACTCTCACATAAGTTTCCTTTAAATTCCACTAAATTTGTGAACAAATAGCTTGCCACTTTTTCCCATAAGTAGTCCATCATCGAGCCAATATCATTTAGTCATACCATCATCCACTTCTTTTACTAACCGATAATAATTAGTTTTGAGCTTACTACTTGGTTAAATTCTATCTATCAAGTCCGCTTTAATTTTGGAAAGGTTGTAGTAAGTAGCCAAGACCTCTCTTCTACTAGTAGCATTAGCTACTTTGTTGCACTTTTTTGGTTTGTATTACTACCTGAAATAAAAGTCAACTAATAACTCTTGTCATTTTATTTAACTGATAGTCACTTCTTCACCTTAAAGAAATTATTCACCATATTATCCATTCAAACTACAAATTTTGGCATCAATAAGTAGACATCTATACTCACTAACAATATATTTCAACAACCATATCCTTTTCATGTGCATAATATTGTTGTTCCATATCATTTAATTTTCTTCTTTTAAAGGAAACAAGTTGTCCCTCCTAAACAACTACATTGCTTTATCCAAAGTATCAATAAGAACTTCAAAAGGCAATTCAAAGTTTCAAAATCTTAAAACAGGTTCAATGCAATGTCGTATTTAAACTTATCAAAGGCATCCTCACAATTTTCTGTCTAGCTCATCTTTCTTTTCATTTCCAGCAAATCAATAAAAAGTACTACCTTTTAAGAGTAACTTTGGATGAAGTTCCAATAATAGTTGCAAAACCAAGAAATTATCATAATTTTGATATCTTTTTAAGGCATTAGTCACTCCATAATGGCCTCTACTTTGTTTAGATCCACCCGAATTTGGTTCTTACTTGCTAAGTGCCTTAAAACTTTGATTTTTTACCCTAAAAAACTCACTTTTTCATCTTGACAAACAATTAGTTCTTCCTCAATCATTTCAGCAATTGTTGCAAATAAGTTATATGCTCTTTTTTGGAATTACTATAAACCACTATATTATCAAGATATACAACTACGAACTCATCCAGAAATTTTTGTAACATATTGTTCATAAGATTGCAAAATATGGCAAGGGCATTATTTAAGCCAAAATGTATGACTGAGAATTCATACACACCATATCAAGTCATATACATGATCTTTGGTTCAGCTCCTTTCATAATTCGAACTTGCCAATATCCTAAGCAAATATCTAGTTTCAAGAATATGGAAGTCTTACTTAATATATTCATTAGATCCTACACCAAAAAAATGAAATACTTATTTTTATGGCTACCTTATTCAATATCTAATAATAGACATACATTCATAAGGTTCCATCTGCCTTCTTTTGAAAAAGAATTAAAGCACCATATAGAGCTTTTAAAGGTTGCACATATTCAGCTTCCATCAACTCTCCCAACTATTTTTATAATTCCTTCAATTCTAGGAAGGACATCCAATATGGAGCATAAGCAGGAGGATTTACATCTAGTTTTAGATAATTGTATAATCAATTGCTCGCAATAGAGACAATTCTTTAGACAACTCCATTGGTATCAAGTTTTAATATGATTCCAACAACAGTAGCAAGGTAAGTGTGCTCACCCTATTTCAACCCTTTTTCTACCGCCATAGCCAAATTGACTGATAATTTTTCACTACTCCTTTCATCACTAAGATTATGGCATTTCACAAAATAAGGTTTATTTTTGTCTATGAACATGATTCCACCTAAATATGGATATGTATCAACATTGTGCAATTAAATAACATCAATACCAAGGATTGTATTGAAGTTGTTTAGTGGTATAACCATCATGTTGATCTTTCCATTCCAATCATCTATCTCAATAAACACATTGTAAGCCATTCCAACTACATCCTTAGCTTTAACATTCACCATTTTTAAGCGATGGGTGCTCTTGCACACCTTTAGTCTAAACTTAACAATGATTATGTCCACAATGAAAGTGCGTATAGCACCTATATTAACCATTACCACTAATTTTTCCTCATCTATTCAAATTGTTACATGCAATAATGAAGCATGAGCATAATAAATTTTACTTAATAAGGTGTTCAAGAACTACAAAGAGTTCACTAATGTTGCTACTTAACACTTGTTTTGGTCTTTAGCCACCATCACATTAGGCTTTTCACATTTTAGATACTCCTGTGCAAAGTACAATAGATTGCATATAAAACATCCAATGTTCTTATTACAGTTTTGGCTACTTAAAGCAGATATATTGCCATTTGTTTTTCACTTTTCATTATCATATTGTATATGTTTCCCATCAGATTTTTGTTTGCATTTCTATGTCTCATTTTGTCTTTATGTATAAACTGATTAGAGGTTTCTGCTACTTCTTTATCTTTATTAAAATGTAAATCTACCAAATGAACAACCATTGTAATCACGCTGGGTATATCTCGCTTCTCTTATCTATGTAATTCAATTTGCTACTATGTTTGCAACCCAGCCAAGAAATTAAAAAGATCATCTTCTTTAAATATTTTTTTGATTGCCTAGTATTAAGAAAGTAAACACTTTTATGTTGTTACATAGTCCCCTCTTATCATAATTTTTGTAAGGATTCCCCTGTATCCTATAACATGTTGTAAGGAAGGAATTGCTCCTTTAATTTAAGGACCAAACTTTCCATGTATTAATTTATTGTGTTTTTGCATTTAGATTATCATCAAGTTAAGCTCTTTACCACAACTTTGTGTTCCTAACTAAGCGCATACTTATAAGCATTAATTTGTCTACTTTAGAGACTGTAATAAGATCTAAACACTGCTTCGTGCACCAAAGGAAATTCTTTAACAACTTAACATCCAAAATGCTATCAAAATTTTTCATGTCGAGGACTTTTAATCGAGACTAGTATGTGTCATCCCTTAGATCAGCATGATTTCTTGGCAGAGTCAATGCATAACACCCTAACCTATAGATTTTCCTCACTCTAAATATCCTTTAGCTATCTTTGGATCCTTGATATGGATTATTCAATCTAATTCAAACAAAAAGCCACTTGCATTGTGTGATCTTTGATTTTTATTTCTAAATGATAAGTTCTTTTGTGTTCCAATTCCTTAAACAAATGAAAAGATAAAAATTGTATTTGTTGATTGTTTGATAAATTAGAACGTTGACACAAAGTTAATGTTAACAATTCCAGATAATTGCAACATAAAGAGTGTTACGATCTACAAATTTAAAAGCAAGTGGCAAGTTAGAAGCCTACTGATGGATTTTAGGTTCTTTCATATACATTGTTTTATGAAAATAATGAAATTGATTGTGAATGATAGATTGAAGATTGTCAAATAAGGGACAACAGTAAGTCAATATACAATGTATTGGAATGCAACACCTAAATGTGTTAATAAGTTTGAAGAACTTGCAAGACAAGTATAGATCTCCTACACTAAGAAGTTATGTCTGGATCATCCAACAAAGTGAAATTTAACATTAAAAAAATTCGACATAATAAATAAGTATAACAATATGTGTATTCAATTGAAATGGGATATCAGTACACTTATTTGTTGATATATGGGCAAAGAGAGTTGACAAAAAAAAATTTACGATAAATTGGTGTTGTTTTACATTATTACTAAGTTATTTTCTATCATAAATTATTCAATTTCTTTCATTTATTTTGCTTACATATGTAGGTGAAGCTAACATTATTTGAATGGGTGATTTCTTTTAATGAAGTGACTGAAACAGTTACAAACATGATGATGAAAATTTTGGATAATTATTGGAATGAGATTAGTAATATCATGACAATTAATATTGTTTTAGATTCGACGTACAAGCTTGTTGTGATTGAATATTATTTTCACTAGTGGTATGGTGATCGAGCTTCAATAAATATTAATATTATCAAAAATTATGGTATAATTTTCTTAACGATTACCAATCAAGAATGGGTAAATAGTTGGATCACAACAATTTAGTATAGTATATAACTTTTTTTTTTAATAGTATAGTATAGAATGGATAAATAGGAGGGTTTATGATAGAATGTAAAATGATAAACAACTATACACTATAAACCCTGAATCTAAACAACATTTCACTATATTACGTTATGAACCCTTCCATTCTTTCCAAACAACAATTTTTTAATATTACATCCATTTATATTTCATTCAATTAAAAACTTTACATTTAACTAAACATAACCTAAGGGAAGAGAAAATTGTACGGGTTTTGGGTTCAATCTGTTGTTATTCGTATGTCTAATTAATAATATAAGATTCATTTATAATATTAAAATATGTTAGTAAGTATTTTTTAAACAAAACTTAAATAAAATTTAGAATTTTTTTAATTATAATATTATGGTTGTTTTTTACGTCACTAAATATTAAATTTTAAGTCAAAATACGACTTTTCCTCAATTAAAGAACTTCAATAATGACTTCCATCTATCAGTAGACTTTTGTTACGACAATCCCTTATTATGATAAATAAACATAAACAGAGACAATAAGTATAACTGAGCAAAAGTTTGTACAATTTAGTTTTCAATACAAAATAATTTAAATCAAAATTAAAAGAAAGTTAATAATCTCTGCACTTTCCTCTATAATCTAAGTTGAGATATACTTTTACTGAAAAGGAGATAGTTTCATTTTTACATCAAAAGAAATATTTTTTAAAGAAGGAGGGCACTCATTGGAACTAAGGTCCGAGGTGATGAGTGTGGAGACAATTTCCTATGAACTAGGAATTTCTTCAATCAGGTTTCCATTAGAAAGGACAAGAATTGTAAGATGGTTGAAGGAAAACAACTGAATAGGGAAACTAATGGGAAAACTAGAAGAGGTCATTGTTAGTCTTGAGACAAAACCATCAACAGAGCATTGAACATAATTCCATTTGCATGGATTCAGTGAGTGGGAAGTAAAAAGTCGAAGAAGAAAAAGAACTAAAAGAGAAGGAAAACAGAAAATGGTAGAAAATAAGAAATGTTAAAAGAGAACGAAAACAGAAAAATAGAAAATAAAGTTAGTATTAATCCATACATCGGTTTTAAGTCTTGATCTGCTTTTTCGTGGTTCTTGGGTGGCTTTAGAATTGTTGGTGAGCAATCATTCAGGGTTTTGGGAATGTTTGGTTTTTGTTAGTGGATAGAGAACTGAGGTTATGGCACATTCTTGATGAAAAGGAGAAATTGCAAGGGATAACCTTCGAGCGTTTTGGAATTTATTGCAATGAATGGCTGAGGAGACTTTGGACACAGGGGAACACTACTAACCATCCATGGATTCTGCAACCCTCAACCTACAACCAAAATTGACCGCTATATTCTAATCAAAAGTGGGCGTTCATTCTCATAACCAGGTAAGTAGTAACCCAACAAAAAGCAATCAAAACCATATAAATGCAGAGGCCGATGAGTAGAAAGTGTACTATTATGCAAACTAAAGGGTTTATGCATCCACGGCCACTACAGGCATGACACAGATTCAGGGTCTGTCTGGAATTATTTGACACAATATGTGATCCTATCCAGAGAGGGTAGATTTAAGGTCTCCATTGTTGTGGAGATCCTTTACAATGTCGGAACCTCCTATCAGCTCCCCTTTGTAATAAAGCTGAGGATAGGTTGGCCAATTTGAGAAGACCTTTAGACCCTGCCTGACTTCCTCATCAGTTAAAATGTCGAAGGACCCAAAATTTATACCCTCCTCCCTCAGAGCATTCACAACCTGGGAACTAAACCCACATCGAGGAGCATCAGGAGTACCCTTTATAAAGACCATCACTGGTGAGGAAGTAATCAGACTCCTTAACCGATCTTCAATATTCTCTTTCGGAACAACACCTTTCTCAACCAAAACCCTTCTAAGTTCTCCACTTTTCTGCATCTCGAGCACAATATCTGATCCGCCAATGAGCTCACCCTTAATATATAATTGAGGATAGCTAGACCAGTTAGAATAAACTTTAAGGCCTTGACGGACTTCATCATCAGAAAGAATGTCAAAACTCTGGAAGTTGACCTTTTCTTCTCGAAGGATTTCAACAACCTTCCCACTGAAACCACACTTTGGTTCATCAGGTTTTCCCTTCATAAACAACATAGCTGGGCTAGAATTGATCAGGCCTTCCAGTCGAGAAGTCAGGCTTACACTTAATCCAGTGGATTCTGAGATGCCACCCTTTGCACTTCCACCTAAACTTTCTTTTGATACATTAGAACCAATAGAATCAATTCCATGATCCCTGAATATTTCTTTTAATTCACCACTCTCATGCATTGATATTACTATATCACTTCCACCAATAAGCTCTCCTTTGCAATAAAGCTGCGGATATGTTGGCCAGTTCGAGAACACCTTCAAACCTTCACGAACCTCATTGTCTGATAATATATCAAAAGTTTCAAATTTAACATTTTCATCCTTCATAATATCAACAACTTTCCGGCTAAAACCACATCTAGGTGCTTCAGGATTCCCCTTCATAAATAGCATGAGAGGATGAGAGTCAATCAGTTGTCTCAATCGTTTACTTAATGCATCACTGAGACCGGGCTTCACTTGGTTTGCAAGTTGGGAAGAACCATTCTCTTTAGCGAACTCTTTGACCGTCTCAAGGACAGTCGGCCCAGCAGCCAAACCAAGGCTGGCTGGAACCGCAGGTTCTCCAGGGTTAACTGACCCAGCAACTTTAGCAACTTTGTTGGCCAAACTCGAAGGATCCGCACCTTCCAGTTTATCAATTTCCTTGCCATCCTGATGAAGACAATACCATAAAGCTGTTTCATCTATAAAAAAAATTATCAAGAGTAAAAAGCAATCTCGCCAAGGTTAAATCAAAATTCGTCCTTATAAGGATCATAACTGTTTGAAAATGATTAAAACATAATAATAATAAAAGAGTTAACACGTTTACAACCAATAATTCTACTCATTCCCGCAAGTATTCCTATGTCATGTTATTCCTGTCTCTAGTTGATTAGTCTCTTTGTTCCACATCACATACTCAGAGTCTACATTTCTTTAGGACCTTTTCGTTTACCAAAATTGAATTCTTGGTAACACAATCGCAGCAGTTAAAAAATATATATCAACTAATAGGCAACATCACAAAACTCAAAGATAGAAAGAAAAAGTGAAATTGGAGAAGGTGGAAAGATTTAAGATAGAACAACCTTGAAGAAAAGGAAAAAAGGCACAGCCGAAACAGAAAAAGCCTCAGAAATCTCCGGTTGGTCTTCAGCCTCAACCTGCAAAACCAAAATCACCCATGAAACCAACAAGAATAGAAAAAGAAGAAAAATTTAATGATGCAAACAGAGAGGGAGAAAGAGAAAGGACCCTAAGGAAGTGGGCATGAGGGAAATCAGTGGAGAGGTGGGAAAAGAGTTGGTCCATGTGCTTAGAGGCCTCACACCATGCCGCCCAGAAGTGAAGGAAAACAGGTGCTGCGGTAGAGAGCAGGTTATCAAGCTCCGCCTTCGACTTCACGTCCTTGACGAACCCACCCATACTGGCTTTGGCTTCCACCGGAGAAACACACAAATCAATCTCTGTGCTGCGTGTGTGTGTAATAAAATGAAAGGCTTTAGGAATGAAAACCTAGACAGTTAAATAGACAAGTTTTTTATGAATAATATTATTATAGCCATAGATTGCTTGCTGGGCCCGTGAATGTACGTAAAGAGTCAAAAATCAATCACGGACTTCTTATGTTTTCTCTTTTTCATATTGGCCCTTTAGGTTTTCACTGATTAGTCAAACAAGTCAACTCCTCATGCCTTCAAATTTTGATGAAGATTACATATTACATACGCTTATATATAAAGCAATTTAGAATTCTTGCTTGCTTGCTTTCTAGTTTCTGCTAACAATCACTCATAACTCTTCATCTAATAAACAAAACTCAGCATCATCAACCTCACATTCATTTTAAAAGGAAAAGTTGAACAGAATGGCTACAGTAATCACTTTCAACTATAAGACATGCTTTCCCTTATGGTGATGCAGCTTAATTACAAATCTTTGCAACAAAAATTCCAACAAACAAGTGGAATTTCAACAATTTATACACTAGTTTTTTAGCAAATTTATGATTCAGGATCCTCTTCAGGCACAGATATTGTTAGTAATTGAGTTGCAACCCAGGATACTGAACCTCAAGGGCGGGCTTTGGAAGAATCGATGAAACACATCTAAAAGACCCCATTCTTACAATTATCTTGCTAGGATAGGGGCACCACAAGCAGCAGGAGCATGCTTGCCCTCTTTATAAACGAGGTTCCCTCTGACAAAAGTTGCCAAAACCTTCCCAGAAAGCTTGGATCCGAAGTAGGCTGAGATGCTCTGTGAATGAAATTAAGAAGTCGGTGTTTCAAATGGCTCAGAACTAATTAGGTGGCATGCATATAAGATAAAATAACTTCAGTGATGTTCTCAATGAAATGCTCTTTAGGTGTATTAGAACATGAGATGGAGAAGTCAGTTTGCATACAGGATGTTTCACGTATACAGGAAGATCATCATTGATCTCAAATTCTACACTTGGCTCCCATACAGCGATATCTGCATGTTTTCCAACTGCAATAGCTCCCTACAAAATGCAGTACAGAATCAGTTGACATGTCTTTTGAGAATGACGATAAGTGGAAAATCTGCATCACCTTCAACTCTTGTCCAGCAAGCTTCGCTGGCCTCTCACTCCACCACATTGCCAACTGTTCAAAAGTTGCTCCATAGTTCCTCCCATACGACCAAGTCACAGGAAGGATGAACTGCACATATTATGATTTTTAGTCCTAAAAAGTAGGAAAAAGCAGCAAAATGGAACTGACTCTTCATTGTTTTATCACCACACAAATAAAGAAACAACTTAATTCTTTTGATATCTTATTCTTTGGGAATATATGCTCCCAAATTTTATTAACATAAAATTCCAATAAAGTCAATAATCACAAAGAACAGCTGAGATATGATAGAACAGCTGAGAGATGATAGGATATGTTCACAAGTAATGCATGGAAATGGATTTCAGGCCTAAACTACTAAATAGGCAGTGAATCCAGAATTACCTAGTAACTAATGATATACTCATCCTAGTGAACAAAATTCATATGCAGAGCGGCTGAAAATCTTCAACCAATGACTGATTCAACAGCACAACCAATTAGGTAAATAATGAGGTTTTCTTTAGCACTTGACAAATTAATGAGATTATCAATGGCCACGGTCGATAAAAGGTCCCAAGCCACTATTAAATACTGAATGGAGGATCATACCCGAAAAAATTTCACATATTTGAAACAGTTACTAGGTTGATATGAATGACGAATCAGTAACCTGCAAAGATGATATACCACCCCAAGCCCTGAGGAAATCACCCTCACTAAGGAGTTTGAGCTCAGGCACAGTTGGTGAATGATCAGAACTTAACATGTCAATGTCTCCATCCTGAAATATAATTTTGAAGTAAAGCGACTAAGAATCATGAAAGTTTAACAGAAATTTTTGTGGATCCTTAAATTTTTAGCTACCAGAAGAGCCTTCCATAGCATTTCTTTATTGGCTGCATCACGAATGGGTGGAGCACATTTAAAACGAGTATCTCCATCTTGAATCTCTTCCGCTGAAAAGGCCAGGTAATGAGGACACGTCTCAACAGTTACACTGTCCCCATCATTTTTGGCACCCTGTGCATAACATGGCAAAGAGTTCAAAACAAATTTCCTTGACTAATAGGGTCCTTCATACAAAACAAGGAAAATATAAAAGATAAAGTTTAAGCCTATGCAAATACATCTGCTTGATTTCCAGTTTTACATACTATGGTATGCACTAATCCAATAAATGCTACGAAGAGCAACAATCTATGTGAAAGTGTGAATGTAAAGTAAATAACAGACCTGGCAGAGAAAAAAGAGTATGAAATGGTAATAATCCAAATAACCTCCTCAAACTGGAAACTGATGGAATAAAAAGTAAGCAGATGAAAGAAGTTACCCGCAAAAGCTGCAAGGAAGAACCTGCATCAGACAAATGAACAATATGAAGATGAGCTCCTTCTGCTGAAGCACCAGTTCTTGTGTCTTTAGATACAGTTAAGAGCTCACTAATAGCTGCCTCCTCCCTGGTTAAGAAATCAAGTATCATCCTCTCTTTAGCACTAAAAGAAAAAGATGAAGCTAATTAAGCATTTATAATAAGCTTATAGATGAAGGGCATGGCAAATTTGCCTCTGGTGAGATGTGAAAAGGAATCAAGAAACTGGAAGTATATGAGTTAACTAACGTTGATTGATTTAGTCTAAGAATTACTCAGATGTTCCTGCCATAAACAATTTACATGTAAGTTCTAAATTTTGTGTTTCCTTAAATGGTAAAGGATTCATCAGATATAAACCATGCTCAAGTCATTGAAATAGCACATGTTGTAATCAATCACATTAATAGTACTTCATTTGCACCATCTTCAGATATATACCCAACAGAATTGAGGTTTGTTTAGACCAACAGGAAATGCATATATCAATGAGTTTTAACTAGTTACTCGGATACTAGCCCACATGGCCATGACAATATTTTACCATGATGGTGGCCTTGTCTTAAGATATGTGGAGTAAGAGCGGGGGTTATCTGCACCATCTTCTGAGTAGATTCCAGAATCTTGCTGAATCTCTGCATGAACAAGTAAAGGTCTTCTATATTTTGCCAGAACAGCTAGTCCCTCCTGCAGAAGCATATGATAATAACCTTATCAAAAGACCTCTTTCAAGTGTTAGAGGTTCTTCTTTAGACAGACTCAACATTTGAACTAAGAACAAAATAGAAAATAGAAAGAACAGTTAAGAGATCACAGATATGATAAGGTAATATATTAAATAAGTGATGCTGGAAGATGCTTAAGGGCTAAACCTTGATATGGCTGGCATTGGTCATAGGGAAGTCGTTGATTCCCGAAGGACACATAAAAGACTACAAAACAATAAAAAAAGAAGTTGGAATGAAACAATCAGATAATCAAGACCAAGAGAAATCAGCTGACATAACTTTTCTTCGCAAGATGTAAATAGACGTCAGCAAATGTTGATGCAGGTGTATCAAAACTGCAAAAGATGGAAATAGTCTATCGATAGTTTATGGTACAAATTGATAACAAAATAAAGTCAGAAGTAAGCACTCACATCTTGTTTCACATTTAAGAATTAGTTTACAACAATCTTGACGAAGAGATTTCTTGTAGGAAGATATGTTAAAAATACTACCAAATAGCATACGAAGATCATTGACACATCCTTTTAAGATGATTACCTTCAATCCAAGAGCCCCTGCATTTAGAAGAGCTTCAAGAGAGCTTCTGTTGAATGCATTTTCAGGAACTAGGCCCCCCCAAAAACCTGTTTATATCAAAGTTCAGACGTATATCCTTAGAAAATTGGTATAAGTGCAGCCCCAAAAGAGCATATTGTTTCAAGAGCATACCAACATCAACATAGATATTATTCGCTGCAGCCTCAATCTATTCATGTATGTCAAACAAAACAAAAACCAGTAGTTAGTCCAGTAATCTCATTTCCAACAAGCAAAAGATAGTGCATATAATCATGATGAACAGAATAGGACAAAGATCTTCATCAAGGCACAAAAAAGGTCCAAGTTCATGAAAGAAACATGTTTAAGCTTTGCAAGATCTTTTGAACCAGATGCAGTAATGCTACTCACAGTAACGGATTCTTAGATGAGCCTCCTCACCTTAAGCCTTAGAGTTTGAGCAGAAACAGTCGTAGGGAAACTGTTTAGAGGCATATCAATCAATGTGGTGACACCACCTACAGGTATATAGTAAAATGGAGTGAACACAATAACATCAAAACAAAGAGTAAAAGGGATCGTACAGAGCTTAAACGTTTAGTACTTAAATAGGACAAGAAAAAAAATGCAGCATGGATCTATATTAGCATCCCTTGTCTCACCTCAAATCAGAGTGCATTGTTAAATCACAATGAAACATAACTTCTTCTCATGAAAGATTATCACTTGAGGACTTTTCTCCTTTATCAATTAGATGTGCATTCAAGTGCTAACAGCCATAAGAAATTACCAGCAGCAGCTGCTTTAGTCCCTGAAGGAAATCCCTCCCATTCAGTTCTTCCAGGATCATCAAGATGCGCATGCCTGCCATGGTCATGTAATATCATATTTCTCGATTATGTTTCAACGGTGAGAACTAGAAGTAAAGAAATAAAATTTCGGTTAAAAAATTTCAACTTACACATCAATCAAACCAGGCATAAGAACAGCTTCTTTATAATCAAGTATTTGATCTGCCTTGGAATTTCCATGAAAATCTTCTCCCTTAATTATGGCTATGATGTACCCGTTCTTTACCTCAACTGTTAAGTAGCAAGAGTTTATCTAAGTAAAGGTTACAGCACAGCATAACAAAACAGCAATACCAACAAGATCAAGTAGGAAGCTAGCTATGGTGGCACTATCAGATGTTACCATTTGATTGATTGTGTATTTAGAAAGAGAAAAGGGACTTTTGTTCAAGCTTAATAGCTAAATACACACCTTTGCAATCAAATATCTGTTTGTGCATCTGAAAACAAGTGAAACTAAAACAAACCTGCACCAGATATGATCCCTTTTGGTGTCACAATCCTCTTGCTGGTTAAGAAGTAGTGGCTGTGACGAAGAAGGCTGCAGTCTGTGTGAGGAAGCTGCAAAGAAGGGCATTATGCTAACCTGAAATTCATATATATATATATGTATATATATCTAATGATTAAGCATATATGAAGCCATCAATTTGCTCTGTTCCAGGTCCCAGGAAAAATAATTGCTAAAAGTTTATAGAAACCCACTAATTCAGATTGACAATCAGTTTCACATAGTTGCAGTGCATTCACGTCACGTAATAACTTATCAACAACAACAAGAGAAGATCATGAAAGGCTGAACACCACAAAAGCCAAAGAGAGAAATAGCTCCCATTATCAGCTGCAAGGATAGGAACCTACAAAACGGAAACCTACCCACAAGACAACTACCGAACTTACAGTTGACTCGCAATCCCCAGGAGTGTTATGATGCCAAAACACACACACACACACACACACTTACGCACAAGCATATTAATAGCAACATGCACTCACCTTGGAGGAGTTGTGAACGTAGAAGTAGAAGATAAAGGAGGCAAGAAGAACAAGCAGAGGTAGCAGACGCCACTGAACAGGGTCCATTACCTTCCCAACTCAACCCTAATGACAGCTTTCTCTCAATCTGTTAAATTCCTTGTCAGTTTCCGATTACACTCCAATCACAGCCTCGTGAAGTTGTTCTGTCGCACCACTTCCCTCTGAATTACTCAAAGCGACTAGTCTTTAAGTAGTACTTAGCACTAACGGCACCAAATCTTAGGACGCCACGTATCGAATAAGACAGAAGAAAAGGCTTATCATCTCTCATCATTTTTCTATTAACACCTGTCATCGTTTGTGCATCTTCGTATCGGGTTGCAAATGGTAAGTTAATGAAGATGGAGCAAGACAAATGTCGTTAGTGATAAATAAAACCAAGATGTATCAGGGAGTATAAAGGATGGGATCTGATCGTTTTCCTTTCAGTTCCGTTTGATTTTGCAAATACGAAGATGTAGGAGCGAACTGATAGTACAAATGATTCCAAGTTAAGACTTCAATAATACAAGAGATCTGAAACAAACTGCTAACTTGGAAGAATCCTACAGCTGACTGAACCAAAATTGACAGCCTCGGCATGTTCTATAGTATAATTAATCAACTTATACGTAGGGATTTTACTTTGGGGGTAGTGAAAGAGTGATGTCTAACGGCAAAACAGCTGTTGACATTCGCCCAGGACCCAGGTAGAGGATTGTAATGAATTCATGTTAGTAAAAGCTGTCATTCTCAACAATCAATTGTTAAATTACCTGTAAAACTTGCTGTGGAGTGTGTTTCGTTAGGGAAATTATAACAAACAACTTGATGTGCCATTGTTGTGAGGCATTTTCTTTACCATGCTTCGTCAGTTCGTCTTCCTATTGTCTCTGTAAGAGGCTTAATAAATTGATCTTGTAGGTTTTTGTTTCAATCCTAAGTTATGTTTGGTAGTTTAGGATGGAATGGAATAGAATGACAATTAATGGAACGGAATGGAATGGAGTGGAATGAAATGGAATAGAATGTCCATTATTTGGAAGCTTAAATAAAATAAGAGAGGGACTCCTTTAATCATTGTTTGGAAGTGATACTAAAAATGAATGAAATTAAATGACTTGTAATATTTTTTTTTCAAAATTACCCTTGTAATAAAATATGCATAGTTGCCATGAAACTATTTTAGTAACCCCAAAGCATTTCAAATTGTAG
>JANKOD010000002.1:20695827-20708413 GCA_026284645.1 Erythroxylum acuminatum
GGAACATCTCCTTTGCCAATAACATTTGACAGATTTCCATTTGCCATCTTAACAACGCCATAATTCCCAGGTGTGTATGATGAGAAAAATTGTCTGTGAGATGTAACATGAATAGTAGCTCCACTGTCAACTATCCAACTTGTTTCTTGCGAAACCAGGCTGACTATCTCTGTATCACTAACAAGGTTGAATGCATCAACAATGTTACTTTGTTCATCATCACTGCTTTCGTCTTTCTTCACATCTTTTCCTTTTTCCTTCTTCAACTTTCAACAAAATTTCATGATGTGGCCCTTCTTCTTGCAGTAATGGCATTTCACATTTGCATATATGTTTGACTTTTCTCAGCTCTTGTCTCTGGACTTTGGACCTCTAGATTGACTCCTTCCTTTATTTTCTGTAAGCACAATATTTGAATGTGATGAAGAGGCTGCATGCTGTGATTTACGTCTCATTTCTTCATTTAGTATACTGCTTTTAACATACTTCATATTTAATACGCCATTTGGTGCAGTATTTGTCAAAGACACCTTCAAAGTCTCCCAAGGCTCTGGTAATGAAGCTAGCACCATTAGAGCAATCACCTCGTCGTCAAACTTTATGCCCGTCTTTGATAACTGATCAACCATCCCTTCCATATTGTTTAAATGATCAACTACAGAAGTACCCTCCTGGAATTTTACCTGCATCAATTTTGTCAGATAAAACAATTTGTTGTTGCCGGTCTTTGAAGCATACAGCTGCTCCAGCTTATTCCACGGCGTTCTTGCATGAGTCTCGTTACAAATGTGATTGTACACATTATCATTGACAAACTATTAAATATAACCACATGCTCGTTCATGCTCAAACTCCCAATCTTCGTTAGACATCCCCTCCGGTTTAGTTGTCGAAAATACCGACAAATGCATCTTTGTAATCATTAAGAGATCCTTCATCTTGGTTCGCCATATACGACAGTTCATACCGTTTAGATTGATCATTTTGCTCGTCTTCACCTCCATTTGCCAAATTAAGCCAAATTTGAGAAAACTGACATCAAAGATAAAATCAGGACGTCAAATTTTGGCAAAAAAGATATCTTCTAAATTTTCACCACGGGACCCAGTAAATAGTAACTTGTGAATAGTGCTCACTGTAATAATGTCGTCGGACCCCACTGGAATAGTACCACGGGACCCGATAAATAGTAACTTGTAAATAGTATCACAAATAGTGTCACGGGACCCAATTACTAGCAAATTTATTAAAATAACTTTAAAGTACTATTCATCACCTTTGCCGTTTTATGTCAACTTTTCCAATGAATCACGTCAAAAAATTCGTTGTAATTTTGTCTTCCCAATGACGTGCTTCTTTTCAAAAAATATCTCCAATAAAAACACAACTCTAATACCACTTGTTGGGCGCAGCGGGTGTATTTTTTGAAAAGAAAAAATAAAATGAGCAAAATGGATACAGAATATTTAACGTGGTTCACCCTTAACTTTGGGCTACGTCTACGGACAAAACTCAGAATATTTCTTCCACTATTACAAATAGTAGGTATACAGAGATAAAACCAAAATAGTGGCTCACAAGTTATTTCCCAACCTAAAAATACTAACCTCACTATTTTGTCACTCACCAACCCTTTAGGAATATATTTACCAACTTCAGAGCAAAACAATGCTCTGGTTTTCCTCTATCTTTTTGTTGTATTTATTTCTGAAGCAGGGAGTCCCTTATATAGACACTCCACTACGTGAGTCTGTTGCCTTTGCAGCTATCTTCTTCCATTTATTCAACAAAAACAGCATGCGGCACCGAACATGGAGTCCCTCCATGTGAGAGGAACCCATATCCAACAAATAGAACATAATATATTTTGCAACCTCTGAAAATTTAAGTTCATTGGTATGAAATAGGTTCCTAAAAATCACATCTAAACCTAACAATCACCATATATATACATATACTATTCAACTCGACCCTTTGTTTATGTAGACAAGGGTAAGACAGTGGTAAGGGAAATTTCTTAGTTTGAATAACATAAAATTTTCGTTTGTTGCATTTGAAAAGTTAGGGGAGTAGTACTTAGGAATAGACAAATTGAAAGAGTTTCTTTTTATCAAATTTACGGATTTCTATTTTTTAAAAAAATTAAAGTAAAAAGAGATTTAGGCAACAAAAAAAAACTATAAGTACAAATTGTTGCCTTTTTATTAAGGCAATATAATTAAGGTGTAAGGCAATATAAAAGATATTTTAGGAAACAAAATGAATAATGTTACGTAAACTTTTGACTAAGATAACAAAATAGTTTCAAACTATAGTAACAATATTAAATGGATAAAACAATAGTTTGAATAATGTTGCTTCAAGTTTTGACTAAGGCAATATAATAGTTTCAATTTGTAGCAACAATATTAAATAGATTTTGCAACAATATAAGTCTTTATAAGAGAATAAAGGGATTGTTTTATAAAACAATTTCTAACAATAAAAGTAAATTTATTTTTTTTCGCTATCAATAATATGTTCCTGGAAAAGCAAACTATTGTTATAGGTAGGCAACATCTATATATACATTAAAAGCAACACACGTACATTAATGTATGTCTTAATTACATATGTATTAGCATTTATATATGTTATATAGTCCATAAGGACTTGTAAAATTAAACCTTTGACATATTCAAAATACAAAAGAAAAATTCATTAGCTAAAATATTCACATATATCATGTTCCTCCATTTCATATGGAATATAAGTGAATTAATCTAAATATTAAACAAGATCAGCACGTGTAGGCACTTAAAATTCCTTCACCAAGTACCTCCTTATCCACTCCTAATCATCATCTTCCTAAAAAAAGAAAAAGAAACAGGAAGTATATTAGAATATAAACTGCTTTATTGTGACCTCAATTTAATCAAGACAAATGATATAATTCAAAAACTAACAATACAATGATTCAATTATTTTTATGAACAAATTAAAAAATCATTAACATAAGCAATTAATCTTAACTAAAAAGATAACAATATGATGTATAAAAACAATGAAGTAAGAAAATTTGTCACTTGGTATCATTTTCCTTATGCACTTGTTCAATGCAAGCTTACAAAAGAAAATTTGCAGTCACACTAATGAATGGAAACACCATATATGATTACAAAAAACCTACTATAATTTTGGTTATATTAGAAATAACTCATTTTGACAAGAAGAATAAATAAACAATATAAAAAAACAAATAAAATGGAATCATAAACATATGAAATAAGCAATAAATTTGGGCATCTCAACAAAAGTAGTAACAATATAGAAAATTATTACAAGACAAATATTACTCGCAATTTTCTCTCTTATAACTTCAGTAGATTGCTTATACACTTTTCCGGACTTTCTTTTTATAAGCTACAAGATACTTTTCAGTATTAGAAAGTGGAGTTTTATCCTCTCTTTCATTTTGCTATCCACGGAAACAATTGTTAATTATAATTTAGAAAAATTTAGAAAAATGAAGCAGTTTCTTAATAGATTATAACTTATTAAAGAACTTACCATCTTAGCATAAATATTTGCAAAGCTCTTAAGACTATTTGTGTGCATTTCAACTTGTTGTTTTCTATTTCAAATATTTTTTTCAACAACTTGCTACACATTAAAGCGTTATATTAATTAGACATCATGTAACTGGTTTATAGAAAGTAATAATAATTATCATACCTTCACATTTAGGTAGTTTCAATAAGAAATGAGCTTCTTAAAGACCTCTAAATGTGTCAAGTAGTAAGCCATCTATATTATCATGCATAGACCTTCCATCAAATTCATTATCATCGTCCATATCCATATTTGCATTGGTTGATCCTTCCTCATTAAATTCCCAACCCATCATATCCTGGAGCAAATCAATCAACAATCAAATGATCATATATATTTTTTCTTGTATACCAATAATAATTGCAACACTTCTGGTATGAAAAAAAAATTCATTCCCGTTAGCCACCTTAAAAAAGGCCTTTTCAAGAAAACGAGCAACTACACTCATATATTTATCACTATATCTAAAAAAAGTCATCCAATGCTTATCTCTCTTATCCACGGACAACTAGCTTTTCATCAAAGTAATATATACAATATGTAATATATTAACAACCAAGAAATATTACATATACAATTTATTAAAAATATGTAAGTAAAATTTAACAATCTCATGATATTTTATGAAGCGTAATACATAGTTATAAAAATTTCATTATGACATAATAAACCAGTTTATGTTGCCAGTAAATTATCTAAAAGAAATATACCTGAAGTATCCCGATAGATGTAAGCTTATGAATTGTGGTTTTTACTTCAGTTAGATGTTTCTAAATGCTTTAGTAGTAATTTTACAATCTGGAATAAACAAATAAAGAAAAGGACATATGAACAATGAACTTATATATTATTTTTATCATGACTTATATATTATTGTTATCATGAAACTAACACCTTGTATGCTTAAAATTTAAAAAATGGTATACAACAAGAGCAATTTAGCTAGTATTTCACACAAAACATATGAAAAGAAATAATTAAAGATTTTGTTATAGTCAATTATATCCTGATAATGCATAGGAAATTACGCATAGATCCCAATTATTGAGTTTAAAACTTTCTCGTACAAAAAAAAAGTCAATATTTGACGTGAAAAACAATGAAAAATGTATACAATTAGTGTTCTTTCATGAAACATGTCTGATTGAGAAAGCAATATTGAAAAATATACGTAGTTATATGCATGAAGCAAGAGCTTTTACAAATTAAAATGTAATTATGGTTTGTAAAACCCTTTAATTAATTTGTACTAAATACAGAAAGTGAGATTATAGTGGTCCATTTCTAGCTTATGGATGCCCATGTATATCACTGTCACTATGTTTTAAGCCATAAATTCATGATAATATACTATTAAGTTTAGGGTTTTTTATTTAATTGGCCGCCTAAATAGTAATAACACACTAGTTTCTCATGGCCCAGTGATTATCACGTAAACAGTGATAACATGCTTTTACGTGAAGAAGGGAAAACTCCATAACTTTTTCATGCAAAGTTGTCTGTACTTGTGACAATAGTGGTTTTTTCCAACAGCTTTTAGAGTACTATGATGCAATAATAACGTATAAGAAGAATAGAAATGAAGATGGGAAAACACCACAACTTCTTCATGCAAAGTTGTGGCTGCACTTGTGAACAAGTGACAAATATACTACGGTAACATCATCTCAACAATATTGTCCTTCATTTTTCTCCGTAATTAATCATCTTGTATGGAACTTCTTCCTCCAACAACTGCACAGGGATCAACTGTATCACAAAATTCATCACAAAAAGTACTCTTAATAAAGCTAGTATCCCAACTCAAATGACCAAATACCTCTGTATGAAGACAAAATCTAACATAACTTTGCATACAATGAAGGGCCAATACACTCCTAGGTTTATCAAATAACCAAATTCACCTATTTTTTTCTAGTCAGGGATGGATCTAGAAATTTTTTTGAGTAGGGTCAAAATTTCATTTTTAATGGGGGAAAATTCTAATGAGAGTAAAATTTTATTTTTTTATAGGATCAAAACTTAAAATAATACTTTTTTATGTAAAATTTTTTGGAGGCAGTGGGGTAAGTGCCCCCACTTGCCCCTAATGTGGATCCGTCCATGTTTCTAGTTTTACACAACAAAGACCAGAGCCCCCCGTCAAAATAATACAATCTGATTCATCCGAAGAAAAATACAAGCAAGCTAGACTTTTCATTAAATATTTTTAGTCTAATGAGAAATTAAAGGCTAAGTAGTTACTTTTAGGTTTCCAATTTGGCAAGCAGAGAGCATATACCTTCACCAAAAGAAACCAAGCAATTTAGACAAAATCCACTTAGCAAGGAGATAATGTAGAAGTAGAAACAAACAAAAGAGAGTAAAAATTAGAAAACCCCTTACCTCCATTCACCATCTTCGTAAGGAGAGTAATTGATATCCTCTTTTCTAATGCAATTAAACATAAAAGTTGTAATGGACGCAAAGACACTTGCGATAACAAACACACATAGACTCAAAATCCAATCCCAATCAATCAAGCACATAATACGTTTTATACTCAAACAATATGTTGGACAAAGAGATGGCACCTAAAAGGTAGTGAACGAAGGAGATTTTGACAGAGTTACAAACCATGGTGTCAACTTATAACCACCATCTGATGTTGAACATGACTCCGGCAAGTCCTGGACCAAGCATTGCCTAAAGCTTTGATAAATGCATCTTTCACAAACTCTTTATTGTCTCAATTGCTTGAATCGATGGGTTTCGAGGGAAGTGTTAAGGATAAGGATACAACTCAACCAATAAAAGATTCTCAAGCTCCTTGACCAGTTCAAACATGTACAATCTGTTGTATCAAGATAGCCATAGTTGTTTGAATTTAAACTGCTTATTCATAGGATTCTGTTGTAACTAAAAGCTTCTCTTCTCCTATTAATATCTCTATAAATGAAGTAACGAATTAAGCCTTCATATTATTTTGTTCATTCTTATAATCTTTACAACTTCAAGACAAATTGTTGGCACATGAACTATATCTAAAGAAAATTGAACCCAGTTTTGATCCTGCTCCAATGACAGCCAATCATACCCAAAAAAGTACAAGCAACAAGTATTCTCATCAATAAAGACAGGGTAATTTTGGTAAACCTACCAATACTTTTTAGTCCTCTAATAATTATGCTTTTCAAGAATCCTTGTCCATCTTTAAATCGCAGAATTCATCAAGGCCACATCTTTCCTTGCCATCCACTCACAATCGAAGTTCAGGTGCTCAAGTCAAACTGCAATGTCAGTTTTGCGACAAATTTGGCCACCATGTCAAAAATTGCTTTAAAGCCAGAGACTACTTCAGAGATTTATTTTCCCAAAATCCACAAGCTCACTTTTCTCACGCTACCACAAATTCAAACTCTTCATGGCTTCTGGATACTGGATCATCTCATCATGTTACAAATGATCTGCACAATCTTTCTCTCCACTCACCTTATGATGGAAATGGTGAGCTGCAACTCACAGATGGGTCAAGTTTGTCCATTTCTCATGTTGGTTCTGGTACTATAACCTTACCAAATAAATCATGCCACCTTTCCAATGTTCTCTATATACCCTCTGCCAAAACTAAACTCATTTCTGTATCTTAATTTTGTGATTCTAATCAGGTGCCCATTGAATTTTTCCTAACTATTTTCTTATAAAGGATCAATTCATGGGGGAGATTCTATCCAAAGGCCAACTTGATCAATCCTTGTACAAGCTCACTCCCTGCAACTCGAAATCTCCAGTTTGTCTCCAAACCCGTCTTTCCTCCACTTCATGGCATCAACAACTTGGTCATCCAAATTCCAGAATTTTCAAATTTATCTTGTCTAAATTTTCTCTTTCTGTCTCTTTAATAAAAGAAAATGTTTGCAATCCCTCCAAATGTAATAAAAGTCATAAATTATCATTTGGTGTTTCTACATTAACAAGTACTCGCCCTCTTGAACTTTTATATTCAGACTTGTGGGGCCCTGCCCCTGTGCAATCTCAAGATGGTTTTCGATATTACATCATTTTTGTTGACCATTTCACAAAGTACATTTGGTTTTTTCCATTAAAAGCCAAATCTGATGTTTATAATGTTTTTCCCACCTTCCAAAAACTTGTTGAAAATACTTTCAATGCTAGAATTAAAACCATTTACACAGATGGGGTGGGGAATACATTGCTCTTAAAAGATATTTTCAATCTTGTGGTATCAATCATCTTCAAACCCCACCTCACACACCACAACACAACGGCGCTATCGATCGCCGACATCATCACCTAGTTGAAACCGACCTCATCTTGTTACAAACTGCCTCTCTTCCTTATTCATTTTGGTCATTTGCTTTTCAAACTGCAGCCTATCTTATTAATCGTTTACCCACACCACTACTCAATCTCTCATCTCTTTTTCACAAGTTGTTTAATCGACCTCCCAACTATCAGTCTCTTAGAGTCTTCGGGTGCCTTTGTTATCCTTGTCTATGTACTTACATGAAATCAAAATTTAATGTCAAGTCTATCCCTTGTGTCTTCCTTGGTTACTCCCTCCATCAAAGTGCCTACATCTGTTATGACTTTAAATTCCAAAAATATATTGTGTCTGGTCATGTTCTTTTTTCAGAAAACACATTTCCTTATCAAACACAACTTCTCTCAGATTCCCACTCCAGTTCAAGTTGATATGATCTTCCCTCACATACTCCTACTCACACCCAAATTCCTTTTCAACCTACACAACCTCCAATCCCTACACCGACTACCTCTCCCACCAATGACTCTATCCCAACCGAAACACAACCTAATATCATCGCAATGCAAATTGGTCCCACAACACCTTTACATATTTTACCTTCTGTTGTTTCAAATCCCTCTTAAAATTTTCATCCTACGGTCACTCGCTCCAAAAACAACATTTTTAAACCCAAACAAGTTCACAATGCTACTAAACACCCATTACTGCCATGACTGTTGAATTTAATGCACTGCTAAAAAATCAAAATTGGGTTCTTGTTCCTCCTCACTCTTACCAAAATTTAGTTAGATGTAAGTGGATTTTCAGGATCAAAAGAAACGCTGATGGGTCTCTTCAATGATACAAAGCCCGCTTGGCTGCAAAAGGCTTCAATCAACACCTTGGAATTGACTTTGGTGATACATTTAGTCCGGTCGTCAAGCCGGTCATAATACGTGTTGTTCTTACTTTGGCAGTGATAAACCATTGGTCATTGCTGCAACTAGATGTAAACAATGCCTTCTTACATGGTCCCTTGCAAGAAGATGTCTTCATGAGCCAACCACCAGGTTTTATTGATTTAAAAAAGCCTCATCATGTTTGCAAATTGGTTAAAGCAATTTATGGCCTTAAACAGGCACCTCGAGCATGGTATGAGGCTTTACGTTCCTTCACATTACAATCTGGTTTTCAATCTTTTCAAAGTGATCACTCTTTATTTATATACAACTATGATTCCATTTGTTGTTATTTCCTGGTGTATGTCGATGATCTTATTGTGGTGGGAAATAATTCTGCATTAAACACTCGATTCATACAAGCACTTGGTGAGAAATTTTCATTAAAAGATCCCATGAGTTGTCTCTCTTTCTCGGTGTTGTTGTTCACAAGACTTTAAAGAGTATTTTTTTGTCTCAACATCACTATGTAAGAAAACTTCTTCAAATTGCTAATATGGACGTCGGTGCTAAAGAGGTCTCTACTCCTATTGCCACTACCTCTTCTTTGCTCAAATCAACCTCTGTTGATCAGGCAGTTGATCCTACAACTTATCGTCAATTGGTTGGTGACTTGCAGTATTTAAGTCTCACAAGACTGGATATTGCCTTCACGGTGAACAACTCTCATTGGATTGCTTTAAAACATCTCCTTAGATATCTCAAGCCCACCATTCAATTTGGCATTCATATTACGCCTTAGTCTTCTCTTGTCTTTCATGCCTTCTCGGATGTCGATTGGGCAGGCGATCCTTCAGTCAGAACTTCCACATCTAGATTTATTTTATATTTTGGAAATATTCCCATTAGTTGGAGCTCCAAAAAGTAACGGACTGTGACCCGATCGTCCACTGAGGCTGAATAAGCTGTTGCAGCTATTGCTGCTGAAGTCTAGTGGGTCAAGTCACTTCTTCATGAGCTTGGTCTTAAGGTTCCTTCTCCTAATATTTACTGTGATAATATCTCGACTACATATACCTGTCATAATCCTGTTCTACACTCCAAGATGAAGCACTTAGAAATTGATATACACTTTGTCAGAGATTTGGTTCAATGTGGTGCTCTTCGTGTTTCACACATATCTTCAAAGGATCAACTTGCAGATTTACTCACCAAACCACTTCCCAAGCACCAATTTCAACTCAACAGATCCAAGATTGGTCTCCTCAATGGTTCTTCAATCTTGCGGGGGAGTGTTAAGGATAAGGATACAAATCAACGAACAAAAGATTCTCAAGCTCCTTGACCAGTTCAAACATGTACAATCTGTTATATCAAGATAGCCATAGTTGTTTGAATTTAAACTACTTATTCATAGGATTCTGGCGTAACTAAAAGCTTCTCTTCTCCTATTAATATCTCTGTAAATGAAGTAATGAATTAAGCCTTCATATTATTTTGTTCATTCTCATAATCTTTACAGGAAGCTGGTCAGTGATGGTTACGATCATCTAAAAGTATTACTTTGCCCAAATTATTTTAAATTAAAAATGCAAGTATTGCTTATAATGGTCGAGCCTTATGCAGGGTCAGACTTGGGTAGCTCGAGGCTCAACTTTTTTAAAAAAACTGGGCCTAATATACTGTCCGGTTTAACTTGATCTAAAGTTTAAAATTTAAAAAGAAAACAATGTTATTTTTCATTTTTAAAAATTAAATAATATATCTAATCGAGTTTGGTTTAGGTTCTGTTATGCTTGGGCTTGGAGCAAAAGCCTCAGGTCGAGCATTAGCTCAAATATAAAATTTCAAGTAGGCTTTGGACCTAGTGGAACTGAGTTCGATGTGACCCATTGTCACCTTTAATAATTGTTTAAATTCGCAACGGATTTAATTGTTGTTAATATAAAATTTTATACCAATAATATTTTAATTTGGGTTAATTACAATAAAAATCTCAAACTTTGCTTAATTTTGTAATTATAGCCTAAACTTCAAAAGTGGTAATTAAATGCTAAAACTTTCAATTTTTTTTCAATTCTAGTTAGTTTCTTCGTTAAATTTGTTGATGTGGCTTGCCATCTGTCCAAAAATCCTAACTATTAATGCACATCAACAAAAATTAACACAACAAATGTTGATTAGTGAAATGACCTCGTTGAATTACATAACTAAATGACATTATTGTTTAAAAATGACATAAATTAGTTTGTGACACACGACTCTCACCCACTTTGTTCAATTTGTTCTCCCGATTCTCACCTAGTTAATTGTTATGTACTATTTCACACTTTGGTCATGTGCTCACAAAGGCCTTCAATGATAACGAAAGGATGAGGTTGTGTAAACTAAAAACGAAGGGGGTGAGAGTCAAAAGAACAAACTGAATGAAAGGGGTGAGAGTCGGATGTCACAAACTGATTTAGGTCATTTTTAAACAACGATGTCATTTAGTTATATGATTAAACGATGTCGTTTCATTAATCAACATTTGTCGTATTAATTTTGACTGACGTATATTAATAGTTAGGGTTTCTAAACACGTGACAAGCCAAGTCAGCAAACTTAACGGAGAAACTAACATTGGGCTAAAATTGAAATTGTTTTGAAAGTTTAAGCATTTAATTGACACTTTTTGAAGTTTGGGTCATAATTGCAAAATTGAGCAAAGTTTGGAATTTTTAGTAATTAATTAACCATTTTAATTTAGTTATGTTTTCAAATATATGACAAAAACTTGTTGTTTATTAATATTATTAAAGGCAATGCTTGAAAAACCATTGCATTATATTAGTTTTAAGCAATACATTTTAAAATGTTACATATTTAATATTGTCTAAAGCACTTTTTATTGTAGTGAAATGTTAGTGATTTCTTGTTTTAAAGAGTGTATACTTTTGTAGGAGTGATTTTTAGATGTAGAATTAACTTCTAAAATCCCAGAAATGTTTTTAAGGAACCTATGTTATAAGACCAGTAATTTTATTTGCCCAACTCCTAAGAATGATGTCTAATTCCTTTTGTAAATTACTTAAAACACCTATCCCATAGATTTTCAATTTGTTATAAATTAGTTGGTCTATCATACATCTGTCTAACATAAAGTCTCCTTTTTTTTACCATAACCAAAGCCCTTTAAAGTGCTTTAAGGAGTGTATACTATTAAGGTTAGAACATATACAGTGTGGTGTTCTTCACTGCTTCTTCATCCCCATCTTGCGACCATTTATTCATTTATGTTATTGTCTTTATGGAAAGATTACTTTTATTTTATTATTATTTATGTCTATTTTACTTTTATTTTATGTTTAATTAGTATTATTTTATTATTTTAATATATATATTTCATATGGGTCTATCGGAAACAACCTCTCTACTAGTTAAGGGTAAGGTTGCATATTACTGAACCTCCCTCGAACCCGTGTATTAGCGAAACTTTCAATAGGTTGTTATTGTTGTTGTAATTAGTGGAAATTTTCTAAAACATAAACATGTTTCAGTTTTCAATTATTTTCATACAAATTGGTATAAGAGCTATCAATTTCAACAAGAATTGTATTGCACTGAAAAGAAATGGTGAAGCGAAACAAGTTTTTGAATGTACAATGGCTAGAAAAGAATATAAAAAATCATATATAAAAATGGAAGCTAAATATGAAAAAATGATCAAGGAGTTGATTCTACAATTACATATGAATAGTAATCAAAATCAAAGAAATATGAAAGGTGAAATGTTGGACCCCGAACTTTTCGTAAGAGATTAGAACCATTGAATGAGGAATTTTGGTGATTAGTCACAAGTTAAGAGCAA
>JANKOD010000002.1:20710325-20722394 GCA_026284645.1 Erythroxylum acuminatum
CCATGAGGATTATTAGTAGAAATGTTCTGGTGGTGCACCTTTATCGTGGGATATTCGTCGGAGTGACCTTCGGGTTTTCCGTTGTGTACCCTACGATGAGGGGGCGCTACAGAAAGAGCACTAGTTATTTAATTCAGTCAACAGTTCACTAATTTTTTTGACCTTTTTTTATCATACAATATGTTGTTTTGGGACAAACATAAGGTTACTAATTTAGAGTTGACATAATTCTTTTTTAGATTGGCATACTAAATAATGTGACATGTTTACATTTATATCTTATCTTATGTTTATAAGATAATTACATTACATCTTTATTTATACGAGATTAAAATATTTAATATAATTACTTTTACAATTAAGTTATGAAATATAAAGTTTAAACCTTTTAAAATAATAGAATTAAACTTAATAAAAAAAGTTAGAATCTAAACAAATTTTAGTAAAACATAATTAGCATTGATTTTGATTGTTGCCTAATAAAATTATAAGTTCACAAAAAAGTAAACGTTATATGCATTGAGTAACACATTTTCATTATGATTAAACAATTTTTTTAATAACTCTTTCTTATACTTTAAAGTTATTGTTAGGAAGGCGAAGATGTGTGAGTTTACTAATATTAGATAGATCGAATATATGGTTTGACTTTTAATTATTAGCTTGTCATATATTTTAAATTACATAATTAATGTATTAACTATATAATTGTTACAAGTTTATTAAAAGTATTGACTGCAAATTTCAAAATTGTTGGAAATAGAAATTGTTTATGCATGTGTTTGCAATGGTTGAATTGAAATTGTTGAAAATTGTTGGAAATGGAAATTGTTTAAATATGTTTTGTGATTGTTGGAAATAGAAATTGATTTATGATGTTTTGTGATTAATGGAAATGGAAATTATTTATGTATGTTTTGTGATTGTTGGAAATGTAAATTATTTTATGTAAGTTTTGTGATTATTGGAAATAGAAATTATTGAAAATTAATGAAAATGGAAATTGTTTATGTATGTTTTGTGATTGTTAGAAATGGAAATTGTTTTATGTATGTTTTGTGATTATTGGAAATGAAAATTGATGGAAATTGTTGGAAATAAAATTTGTTTATGTATGTTTTGTGATTGTTGGGAATGGAAATTATTTTATGTATGTTTTGTGATTATTGAAAATGGAAAATGTTGAAAATTGTTTATGTATGTTTTGTGATTGTTAGAAATGAAAATTGTTTATGTATATTTTGTGATGTTTGAATTGAAATTGTTTATGTATGTTTTGTGATGTTTCAAACTTTGAATTGAAATTATTCGAAATTGTTAGAAATGGAATTGTTGAAAGTGGAAATTGTTTATGTATGTTTTGTAATAGTTGAATTGAAATTGTTGGAAAATGTTAGAAATGAAATTGTTGGAATTTGGAAACAAAAATTATTGGAAATGAAAATTGTTTGTATATGTTTTGTGATTGTTGGAAATGGAAATTGTCATGTATGTTTTGTGTAATTATGTATGTTGAATAATTGAATTGTTAGTTTTTGACTCGTAATGAATTGTGTTGGATGAAATTGAATTGTGTATGATGTAATCATACAAAATGAGTTATATTATATAAGATGGACATGCATATTGTGTAAAGAAATTATATGTTCTTTATTTTTGATTTATGTCTATTTATTTTTACAAACAAATGGAAGGAAGTTCAAATACTCTTAATAAAACCACTTTAGGAAGATTTAATGATCTAGTTTGGGCTCATACTGCATTGATTCTCAGTATGAAGAACCATACTATTTGCTTGTTTTGTAACAAGCATTTGAAAGGTGGAAGAATCACCCAATTAAAGAAGCATTTAGATGAGGTTAAAGGAGATATGGAACCTTGTAAAAAAATAAGTCATGAAGTGAAGTGAAAAATAAAACCTTTGCTTAAAGAATATCATCACGAGCAAGATAGAAGGGAGAGACTAAATTATGAAATTAGTAGTGGAAGTTCGTTTGCTGGTGTTCATGATGAGAGGGGAAATGTTGAAGGTGGTAGTGGTAGTGGTAATGTTGCTTCCCATCAATAAGTGAATGTTACATCTGGACCTGATGTTAGGAAAAGAAGAAAGCAAATGATGATTTTGACACCACGAACGACTCCTGGAGCCTAGCCTTCATTCGTGGTGCCACGCAATTAAGAGATACGCCTCACGATGTAAATATGGAAATGCCTAGAAGGTGGTACGATATAGGTGCAACATTTAATGCTTCCCAACCTTACTATTATCAACCTATGGTGGATGCTATATCCTCTTACGGTTTGAGATAAAAAGCTCCTTCTGTTGATGAATACAATGGTAAACTTTTGAGTTGCTTAGTTTCTGAAATTATAAGTTATTTGGAAGAAAGAAGAATGGATTGGGCTACTTATAGGTATTCAATCATGTGTGATGGTTGCACAAATAGGAGACATGAGCCTATTATTAATTTTTTGGGTTTATTTTGCAAAAGGTTCAATGTTTTTGAAGTCTATTAATGCATCTGGCATTGCTAAGAATACTGACACTTTATTTGAGATGTTCGATGAAGTTGTGAAAAAAGTAGGGCTAGAAAATATTATTTAGTTCATTACTGAAAATGATTATTCTTATAAAGAACAATTATAATTCTTTTGTTATTTCTTGTGTTGCACATTGCATTTAACTTAATGCTTAAAAAATATAGGGGATGCTAGGTATTTTTCTAGTATTAAAACTATGTAGAAAACTAAAAAGGTGACCAAGTTCATCTATATTCATGCATAGGTCTTGAATTTAATGAGAAAAGATTTTACCAATGATAGGAATTTATGTCGTCTTGTTATTACAAGATTTGCAATGAATTTCTTATCACTTTAGTGTTTTGTTATGATGAAGAAGAAGTTGAGATAGATGTTTACAAGTGATAAGTGGGTTACATCTTAACATGCTAGATCTAATGTTGGATTGGAGGTTTCCAGAATTATACTTGAAGATACTAAATTTTAGCTCTAATGATAATTTGTTGTCCGATTTTGCGAGCCATTGGTGAGAGTGCTTCATTTGGTTGATGGTGTTGAAAAGGCAACAATGTGTTATTTTTTTGATGCCATAGAAAGGGAGAAGGCAGCAATCAAGGCCAATCTAAAAAATATGCCTTGTTTATACACACCTTATCTTGCAGTCGTCAATGATAGTTGTTTGTAGCTGGGACGTTTTTAAATTCTAGTGCCTATTTCATACCAGGTTTTACAAAGAATGTTGAAGTTAATAGGGGAGTACTATTAACTATTAAAATAGTTATTGCCCATAAGATGATGCAAGATCTCCTAAGTTAACAAATAAAGCTTTATAAATAGTCTTCTGGGGATTTTGGAATGCCAATTACTATTAGAAAAATAGAAAAACTTTCTCCAAATATATATATAATTTTGTTACTTGTTAAAAATTAATTATCACTTTATTTTGTTTATGACGCTACTTTTGTAATCTTACGACTTACAGTTTCTTAATGTGATCAATTTGGAATTGATGTTTCAGAATTGTAAAGGTTTGCAATTCGAATTCTAAGTCAATGTGTGATTGTAATAGGTTGTGAAAGGAACTAGAGCACATTTGAATTTATCAATATCAAGAAAAGGAATAGATTGGAGCACAAGAGATTGAATGACTTGGTCTTCATTTATTACAATTTAAAGCTTCGGAAAAGGTAGGTTATTACCATTATTAATTTAGATATAATTTCTTATAAATTTTTAATAATTAAATTTTATTGTTTCTTAAGACTCTTAATAGAACAAGTAATTCTATAGATTCAATTTGCATTGATAATATCGATCTTTTGGAGGATTGAGTTTCTGAAGAACCGAGTTTCATAGATGTGAGTGACTTGGAAGATAATCTTGAATGGAAAAGCATTGACATGTCATTTAGTGCATTGAATTTAAATGATGATAATGATGATGAGGCTGCTTTTAATGATGACGATTTTGTACCAAATTATAATTGGGTCCGTGCAGTTATAGCAAGTATCCCCTCGTTAACGATTGAATAAAGTTCTAAGTTTATGTTTCTCCTCTCCTTTTAATTTTACTTATATTTGATGTATATGTTAAATTATATATTTGCAATATAATTGTAAATGTTTATGTTTCAGGTTTTACTTCTACTTGGTTATTTCCTCATCACGAACTCTTGTTGTAAATTGTAATAGTTAAAGAGTTAAGGATATTTATTGTTCTTTTTATTTGATAATTTGATGTAATTATTATCTATTATATGCTGTAATTGTAATATTTTAAATACTTTGTATTATTCTTAATTTTATATTTGTACGATGATTATCTTTTTTATATTAAAATTGTGATTATTATTTATATATCAAATACCTAAAAATTAATGTTAATAAAAATAAATAAGTTTTTGTTATTTAAAATTTTATTATTATGATTTTTAGAGATGGGGTTAATGTAACATTATAAAGTATACAGTACAATATAATAATAGACTATTTTTTAATTTTTTAAAAAATTAATGACTATTTCATAAATTTTAAAAATTGCTTAAAGCGGTAGTCAATATTGACCAATACTAATATAGTATCGTATCAAAACCCAATTCAATATTAGGATGGGTACGATATTTATAATATTGATGAGAACGACATCTATTATAATTGTAAAAAATAGGTGAAAAGTAAGTTTAAGCACTAAGTGCAAACTATTCAGCTGGCATTTCTTGGTTGAATATAGACGTTCCCTGGACTTTATGTTACAAGCAAACCCAGTGGAGATGGGCCTATGAACATAATACCAATAATGCAGACAAAAGACAACATCTTTGGATGGAAAACTTGATCAAACTTCAAACCTTAATTTTATGATTTGTTGATCAAAATTTAACATTTTGATTTAAAATTTAAGGTAGGACATTAAAAGGGTTATTAATTAATAATTTAGTATGGATAAATAATTTTATTAAGATAATTTAAATTTTGTATTTTTAGTTCATTATATAATAATGAACGTCAGTGCATTTTTTATTTTAATAAAACACTTTAAACATTAATACCGATTTTATAGCGGTTTAATACGGTTAAATATTTAAATCTTAAATATTTCCTTTGACTGGTTCGATATCCGGTACGGTTTTTAAAACATTACTTAAATGTAATTAACCTAACTAAATACCATAATTAACCTAATTAATTAATTAACTAATTACCTAAATGTAAAAAACTTCAAATCAAAATCTCCAATCCCCAAGCAGAAAATAAACTTAAGGCTACTGAAAAGAGAGACTGATTTGATGTCGAAGCTCAAGATATCTGAGGAACGACTTGAACAACAAAGAAACTAATAGAGCATGTCACTACGAAAAAACTACATGTTGAAACATTACGTGAATCACACAATAGATTCATGTTTAATGATATCCGCCCAAGTGTGGAAGTTATACTGCAGTATGCCATAACGTTGGCAGTCGACTGCTCTGTTACTAAAACTTGCCCAGCAGTTAACAGACGACTTGTTGATGGTCATGCTTCAGCAGATGGATTGATTTGGGATTCAAATGATGTCTGAGTGGTAGGTTTTATGTTAAATATTAGCTCTTCAGGGAATCTTGATGCAGAACTACGGGAGCTCCGCCAAGGTTTGCTTTTGGAGAAATTGTGCAATACTAGAAAATTGATCGTAAAACTTGACGCTATGATTGTTGTCTAGGTCCTTCGGAGTAGAGTAATCGATTCAAACCCTTATAATACTCTTGTTAGTGATTGTTTGGAGCTGATTAAAGGAGGGTGGATTGTTGATATTAGGCATATTTGCCGTGAAGGTAACTACTATGCGGATCGACTTGTTGACTTGGCGCATTCATTACTTCAGGGATTTAGTTATTGTGAAGACCCTCCAATTCAATTACATCCTCTTTTTACGGAAGATTGTGAAAGAATTGGTGTCCTGCGAGCTTAAATTTCTTTATCTTCTCTGTCCGTTAAAAGCAAAAAATTAACAAAAGATTTTGACGTCAAGCTTCAAGAAGCCCGAGTGAAATTCAAGTGAACTTTGAGAATTGAAAATTTTGATATGGGGCCCCTTTACATTTACGGTTACTAGTTAATTAATTAATTAATTAGTAAGGTTAATTATATTTAAAATTAACTTAAAATTATATTTAACTTTATAAAAATATTTGAATAATTTTAATTATTAATTTCAAACAATTAAGTTTTATAATTTAACAAGTTTTGGAATAATTGGTAAAATTATTTAATAGTTTTTTTAAAATACTAAAAAAGATTGTGTATAATTTAGAAAAAGATATAATGTAATTTAAATAATTTAAAACGTTAAAATTTAATTTACAAACAGTTCTTTCCAGTCTAGATTAGCCGCCGCAATCATCGGTCGTCGCATTGGCTTTGCCGCGCGCGAGAGAAAGAGATGCTACCGGAGCAATGGGGATATCCATGTGGGAGTGAATGCACTCACAAATTTGCTCTCCTTACCCAGATTCCCTGTAAATCCCTCCCTCTCTACCCTCTATTCTTGTTTATCTTCTTTTGTTTCGTTACTTGGTTTGTCAGATAAGATCCTAGGCCAGAGGATACTTTACTATCTGGTTCATTCTGTTGAAGATTTTGTTTTCTCTTTCAGTATTGGGTATTAATTTCTTTATTAATGCCTTCTTGCGGGTTTTGATTTTATGGTTTTAGATTGATGCTCTTCTGTTTGCCTCCATTGCATCATCCTGATTTAGATATTTGGAGATACCAATTTGCTGCTTTAGGTGAAAGTGCTAGAAACGGATAGCAATAAAAAGGAATCTGGGAACTAATTAAATTACTACAGAACCGAGCGCCATAAGTGCTACATAAATCATGCATTGTATTAGAGACCACAGTTTCTACGTTCTCCCATTTCTTCCATTCTAGTAAATATCCCTGCTTTGTTCTACTTCGACCGGGTTTTTACTATTTGAGAGTAGTTTTTGGGTGTTTCTCGTTTGCCTAATATAAAACTGTTGATTTGATCAGTGTAATGCGTGGCATGGGTTTTCACAGGGAGAGTGTTTTGCAAGAAGGGCTGTGACACTGACGCTGATACGTGGGAGGATTGTAAGTATTCATCTGTTTACTACCATTTTTGGGGACTCACCATTTAAATTGTAAATTCCTGTTTTGACTCCTAGGAGTTACGGTAATTATCATAGCTTTATGTTTCCAAGTGAAAAAAAGTTGACTTTAGACATCATGCATTCCAACTGCTACCATTGTGGGATATCCAGGTTTGGCAGAATGCAATCAGATATGCTATAAGGACCCTGTTTTTAAGGACAAGCAATGGAGTGCTTACATTGATCGTTCTCCTGGAGCTGCCAGCTACTCTGAGGTATGTTATGTTATATGCAAAGGAATTGGCATTTAAATATCTTCTAAGAAGTTTGACAACTTTATCGACTTATGAATTTGTCCTGTTTGGGTGAGTTGGGGTGTCAGGGGAGTCTGGTTTTCTGTCATGCAATTGGTTTGTGTCAGTTTGGAGGTGCTGTCATTTTTCCTATCTAGTGTTAATTGTAGAAGAATCTGCTATCAAGTCTAATTCTTCCGGTGATTTTCTGTGGCCTCTGGCAATAAATGGAACAACTTGATGCTATGTTAGTAGGAGGATAAGGAGATTGATAAGTTTGCAAGGCCATAGAAGGTTGTTCTGTACCTTGATTCTGACATTCTGGTCTTTTAGATAAGTAATGCATTTTGACTAACCAGACATTGGAATGCAGACCAAGATGTCTTTTATAATCTGCTCCTTCACATAATTAAGTAATTTCAGATAATATATTCCTGTCAGAGGATCAGTGAAAGAAAGACTGGTAATATGGTCATCCTTTTGGAGTGAACCTGAGGCCGATTGATTAAGTGGTATCATTTAGTTAAAGTTGTGGCTGGTAAAATTTTGTAATGGAACTTGATGATTTTGTGGGGCGATTGCAATTTTCATTTAAAAAGTAGTATAAAGTGAAAGCGTCTTCTTGCCATCAAATTATATGACTTGGTAATTACATCTTGTTGATTCTCTATTATTTCCAGGAATGTTTCCATGCCTGTGTAGCTGGTTGTGGTTTCAAGGTGAGTTTGTCCTCATGGTTTATATTTCATGCTCCCTTTTCTGTTGGGGAATTCATGGAGTTTGATACTTCTCTGATTACTGAGAAAAGATAAGATTGTAAAGTTATTTGATTTTATGCAAAAGCTTCCACTAACCTCTTTGGCATAATTCCTCAGAGCAGTTGAAACGAAGGTTCTGTTGCTTTTGATGGAGGCAGTATGAGATTTAGTGGCACTAGTTGTTGAACATGATGCCTAGAGGCTAAAACTTTGCTTTGATGTCCAAACAGCGTTCTACAACCCTTTTGGGTTGTACTTGATCCGTATGGGATCCATCTGGACCAATATAGGAAGCAGTAGATTAGAACTTGATCCTTCCTTCTAAGCTTGTCTATTCAGAAATCAGCTAGTTTGTCTTGAAGAAATATGTCTAAAACTGCTATTCAATCATGTCTTTTTCCCTTTGTGAGCTAATGAGCATTCCTATCTTATTTCACAGCAACTTCTTTTTTGTTGATATAACACTATCTTATTTATGACAGTTTGAGATGGACCCCACGACTGTTGATCATGTTCGTCCAAACAGGCCATGTAAGCTTCCTCCATCTGAAAAGCCATGCCCCGTTGAAAAGCCCCCTCCTTCAGCTACCAGACCTGGTGAAGTTACGGAAGACGTACCATGCACTTCGGCATAATGAGGGAAATATATCTAAAGAGGGGAAAAACAAAAAAAGCAAGAAGAATAAGAAGATAAAAAATGATGTGACATGCCAAAGATCATGCCAGTAAAGCTTTGTTACAGCTTTGGCAGTTATTGATCTTATCATGGCCATTTTTGCAGTGGCAGTAGCTTTAAATTTCTAACCGTGGTATTTGGATGGATGCCTGATTATCCTCATCGTAATCACACAACCAAACGACTGATTACCTTTTTTTTTCCCCCCTTAATTTTGTTGATACGCTATTATTTACAAATTGCTCCATGAGTGGGATACTTGTTCTAAAATGTATCTCTGGAACTTTTAGGGAAAAGCTCACGCGTCTCTCTTTATTTATGGAAAATCTGAGGCTTGATTTGCTCAGTAGGTGTATCTGGACTCCTGGAGACGAGAGAAATGGAATGAGTCAGAGGAGATCTTCTATTCCATATGCCCCGTTCCAAGCTTGTGTCATCCATTGTTAGCCACACATTCCACAATAAATAAATGAAATGTGTGACTCGTAATAATTGGCATAGGGCATATGGAACAAGTGATCTGTTTCCGGAATGAAGCAGCCTCTTGTTTAATTCAATGTGACCCCCAATTGGGATTCAGTAAAGATGATTTTTTAAAGAGTTTAAATTAAGAAATCAAAGGTTTAAGTCAAAGTGAAGGGGGCTCTAATTCACTTCAGCCTTGAAAATATTGAAGGCTTGTAAGCACTAGTATTTCATCATTTAAATTATTTTGTTAAGTGATTTTCTCGAGATTATAATTTATAAATTATTATGTGTATTTAACAATTTATCATAATTAATAAATTATTAGATTTATTTATTATAAGTATAACGCTTGAAAATCCAACCAAAATAAAAAATAGAAATGCTGTGATGTTGTGACTATCAATATAACTATAATGTTAGTGTTGGGATTATTTAGTACATTTGTGAGTTATTTGTAAGTGTTTTGTTTATGAATACTTAATTGATCAATGGCAAATATATATGTATATATAAAATCTATTCCATATTGTATTTAATTAGCTCCAATCTTTTTTAACATTGGTATTATAGTTTAAGGTATGTAGTATGGTCTTTTCTCTTAAATATAAGTATTTTTAATTGTTAACATTTAGGAGAAAATATAAATATTATTTTTTAGAACTAATTAAATAAGGTTCTCTTAATGATCTTTTGTAAAGTTTTTCTTTTTTGAAATTAATATTTTGGAAATTAAAAATTGTTGGCCCGCTACCTACAATGACTACCATTTATGGGTGGTGCTAGCATGGTAGGAGAGATATATTTGATGTTTTTGAGTGATGGATGACATTTTTTTTAAAAATTGAAATAATATAATATTGAATAATCTCGTTAGGAGTTCTAAGGCCAAGACCATTGCAAGTAGGGGCTGAGAATGAGCAATTTGAAGAATAAGTGGTCCGCTAATTTAGTCTTTTGATTGCATTATTTGCATCTCTTGCTAACTAATTAATTCTTTATCCTATCTAGAGTTCTCAACCTATTCTTAATAGTTAACCACAAATAGATGAGGCGCTAAGTGTGTTTGAATTGCACTAGGTCAATTTATGCCATCTTACTATAGAGGTAGATGCTCTAAACATCTAGAGGTATGAATGGTTAGTGAATTTCTTAGAATTCTATCCCATCTAGACTACGAGATCCTCAACATTTGAATTCAGGTTATAGAGGGGGAGGTTAGCTCTCAAGTAGTTTAAACCTTATATGTTAAACAAAGAGGTTATTAAGTATTGACATGATGAGTTAAAATCTTCTTAAATAAAACAAATAATTATTATACCAAATATTGATTATGCCAAATAGGAGTTATTAATCTCTATAAGAGAGTTTCTTTCTAGTGATGGGGATCCCTACGTATGTAAAAATGGGCTCCTTAACTTGTAAATTAGAGGCTTTGATTAAACTATCAATTACATCATGAGAACCTACTGAAATGGATATATAGATATTGCTTGTGTTGATTGTAAGGCTTGGAAGTCTCCAAAACATAATTTGGGAATTCACGAGTAACTCAATCCAGTGGAGATTAGCACCATATAGAAGAATTATATCATTTGTAAAATAGAGGCTAAAGAGCTTCATTCTTTTACATTTGTGATGATATGTGAAGTTATTGCTATGATTAATCTTGTACTCAACCAACCTAGTAAAAACCTTAATACATAGAGTAAATAAGCAAGGAGAAAGAGGATCCCCTTGCCTTAAGCCTTTAGCACCTTTGAACACTAAGATTTTTTCTCCATTAATCATAACACTAAATGAGGTTATTGTGATGTATTACTTAATCCATGTGATAATGGCTTGAGGAAAGCCAAATCCTTTAAGAGTGACAAATAAAAATTCCTAGCTTATAGAGTCAAATACTTTTATTAAATCAATTCTAAGGCATAAATTTTGTTGGTTAATTTCTTGTTGTAATTCTTAAAGAGGTCTTGTGCAATGAAAATATTTTCTCTTATAGATTTGACTTGTACAAAGCTCCTTGGCTTGGAATGATCAAGGTATAATTTAAGTGTTGTGACTAGTAATTTTGAGATGAATTTATAAGCTTATTTATCTTAAAGTTTAAAGGATTTATCCATTGGTTTAAAGTAGGGATCACGTTGGATCTATCTAGTTATTCTTTGGAGATCTAGATAGCTAGTTTTATATTATTAAGGTGCTTTTTATTGAAGAATTTTAGCTCTTGATTCATTGGTTGCAAATTTTTTTACATATTTGTAAGCTTCAAATCCCTAAACCTAGATAGACATGCCTTTGGAAAACACTATCTAAAATCCTTCTAAGTTGATCAAATAGTTATTAAATCTGAATAAGGAGTTCCTGATGTTGTAAATGTATAGGTTTTGGATATCCATTGGAGAGGGATCAGAAGTAAGGTTGTTTCCAAAGTGAGCAAAATTAAAAGTAAATTCAATCATCCATTAGGCATTAATTAATGCTCAGTCTAGTTTCCTTCTAATTAGATATTTTCCACTTAACTATTTAAACCATGTACAGTGATTCCCATTATAATTAAGGTCCGAGCACTTTATTTAAGACATACAATCCCTAAACTCAGAGCTTAAATGCCTGAAGCTTGCATTGCATCTTTTATAATCTTATGGGTACACGGTACTATTGAAATCATCCCTGGGGGAACTTGCATAAGAGTGAATGTCTAATAGAGAGTGGTCATTTAAAAGCAATGATTTGTTACATATATAAATGTTAAGTTAATAG